>PYST01000042.1:52970-180440 GCA_003049485.1 Ophioceras dolichostomum | reverse complement strand
ATAGAATTGTAGAGGCCGATGGTAAAATGACAGCGTATTGAAGCTCCTTTTTTTATGCGGGGACATTAATTTTTTGGGGGCTGAGCCTACCTACTTTTTTGCATTGCGTTCGCTTTCATTTTCGGGTTGCCCAGTTGCCTCTTTTTTCGCCACTGATATTGCACAGTGGGAATTCCCATCCCGCGTCCTATTTCTTAGTCTATCTCAAATAGATAGATACCTTCGTCACAGGTACCGACCAAGGTAGATAGAATGATAGGTCATGCGTGTAAGACGGGAACCATACATGCATACCTACAGCCAGCCAGACAGACGGCAAGCTGCAGAAAAGAAAAAAAATCACGGCACCAGCGCAAGGTCCGCTGATCTGAGCTGAGCTGACAGCCTGACAGCCAGCTACCTGAGGTGCCGAAGCTACCTAAGCTACCTGCAGGACCTCCCCCTCAACTTGCTTCTGCTCTGTCCTCTGAGCTCTCCATAGCTCCCGACGTTCCGGGTGCGGCTTCGTTGATATGCCCCGCTGACCGCATTTGCTCGTCGTCGTCGGACGGAGCCTAAATCAACGACTTTGTTCTACGTCCGTAGGTACGTATCTATCTTGGGGCAGATGCCGATCTAATTTACTTACACATCGCCACTTCCCTCGACCCGAATGCGCGTCCAACTTCATGCTAACTATACCTACATATGTCCCGTGTCCCAAGTTTGCATCCCGTCTGGCAAACCAACACAAGGTAGTACTTAGTTCACAAACTCTAGCAGTCTGTCTGTCTGCTGTGAGCGAGCATGGACCTTGCTAAGCTGCTGCGCCGGAGTCGGTGCCGCACTGCGACTCGACCACGTGCGTCACCATCACCATCGCACCTGGGCCTGGGAGTAATGGTGATGATGATGATGACTTGCCGTGCCGCTGCCTGTTCATGCCGCAGTCCATTTAGCGTTTTACGTGCGTGTGTGTTTGCTTGCGCTCCTCCTTCCTGTCTGTCATCCATTGCTGTGCCCCTTTTCTTTCCTTTCTTTTCGTTTCTCTGTCTCTCTCCCCTTCCCCAGCCTCCCCCGCTAAGCGGCGCCACCGCCACCATCATCGTCCCGGACAATCCTCCTTGTCTAAAAGCAAGTTTGCTGCCGTGTTTGGCTCGATGTTTCGGAGATCCTTCTTGTGTATCCATTTTTGCGTGTCCTATCTTCGTTGTGATAGTGCTAGTGTAAGCTGGTGTCGAGCTCTTTCTACATTCACGCATGCACACACGCATCGACATACAGCGCCGTTATGCTGCCTTATCTCTCACGATACCTAGTTCGGTCTTGCCACCCGGAGCCCCCTTCCCCTTGGCTTGCCTCTGACGCCTCTCACCTGGTCTTGCCTTTCGTTCTCTGCCCGCTAGCCAGCTGACTGAGGCTGCCAACTGCGAACGAGGGGATTTTGTGGTACAGGGACACTACGAGCTGGGCTGGATGGGGGCTATTTTGCGGCTCTTTGGTAGGCGGCAGGAATCGCCCCCGATATATGTATTGTCCCTCACTTTGCCTTCCCGCTCCAGGGTGTAGGTGGCTCGCAACAAGGCAAGCAACTCGGCTATGGAGAGGCGTTCCTTCCCCGCTGCTGCTCGTCATCGACTAGTTCCCGCCTGCTATCCGCTATCCGCTATCGGCCTCCCTCTGTGCCTGCCACCTGCGCCTCTGGGGCTGACCAACTCTCCCCCGCGGAACACATAATCAACACGAAACAGAGGAAGGCACAGGCGTATAAGAGGGCGGAATCGCAATAGAGGTCTTATATCATATTGTGCTCACTCGTGCATCATCACATGCACGTCGAGGAAGGAGGAGGAGCACAAGCATATGTGACGGGGATAAGGGATGGATATACCGGATCTGTTTCTTAAATCCTCAGTAAGGCGGCCCGCTGTCCCTGTCGTCCCTTCTGTGAGCTGTCACATAGCCAGGTGGGTAGTAATTGTGAACTGCCGCCCGCCCCCGGAGCTTCGTCCGGTGCCGTGCCCCTGCTTGTCCGGGAGGAAGCCGACGATTGGCCGAGGCGGGAGTTGCACCGTACGTACGTTCACGGCGCAGGAGGCTGGGTAGGCACAGTGCGAGGAGATTTGAGGAACATCCGGCATTTTCTTCGTTTATCCTTCCCGTTCCGGGATTCTATTGGCGTCTTCGGCTTCTAAGCCCGTGGACATTGCTGGTGGCGGCGGTTGTGCGTGCGTGACTGGATGCCTGGCTGGCTTCCTTCCTCCATGCCGTGTTCCCAGACGAGGAGCCAAGGCGTCGGCGTTCTTAGCGGAGCTGCTTCTGATCCGAGGGCCGGAACCAGAGGCTGGCTTTGAGTGCTGCTCTGTCGGGGTATGACGATCTCTGAAGCCGAAGGGAATGTAGGTGAGTGATCTCTAGGTGAACTGGAATGTGCGTTACATGTGACAGATACGAGGAAGGACTGTAACTGTTTCACTTGTCTCACCTTGATCCGGTTGTCGTAGCACTTGGGATTCCTCAGGTCACAGCTCCGTTGTACCTGGCATCGCCGACATGTCCGTCGAGGCAGGTGCGAGTTGTCCGGTGGACGGTCTGCATGCTCCAGTCTGGCCGCACTTTCCAGTTAAATGAGCATGCTTGTTCAACGTTGAGATGAGACGGAGGCTGTAGCCACGTACGCAGACATCTTCAAGTTGAAGCGAGAACTTGATCCGAACTTCATCATCCCTTCGTGCCCTCCTTAGTTTACCAGCATTGGACCCAGCCAGCCAGTCGCAATTATCCAGTTTACCCAGCCCGGCACCCTATGAGGTCACTCACCGGCCTCCCTTCTGACGAAGTGACGAGGCACCCAATTGCGTGAGGAAAGTGACTGTCTCAACTCGAGAAGCTTGCCTACCGACCTGAGAAGCCTGAAGTGATAAGCATCGCGTTCAACATCACGAAAAGAAGCTGCAGAGGATCGTTCTCCCCTGAGTCCCTCCGTAATAATCTGCCTATAGAGAATCGAAGTCTCTGACGATCTGCATCACTTATAGTACCAAGGGATTCTTCACTGAGGCCTCATCATGCTGCTCTCCGTGGTCACCATCACCGCCCTGTTTGCTAGCCTCGCGGCGGCCGTGGCCCTGCCCGCGAACTCGACGTCGGAAACAACAACGCTGATATCGAAACACACGCTCCGCGCCCCCAACGCAACATCCCCCACCATTACAGACTGCACCATCTCCCCCTCCGCGCCCTCCCTGACGCCCACATGGCTCTTCGGCGGCGGCCCCCCCAACGGCACGAGCTTCTGGCGCATCAACAGCCGCAACGTTAGCATCTCGGCCAAGAACAGCACCATTTTCCACTTCTCCGTGCCGCCATCCTTCCCGGGGAACAACAACACCCAAGCCCAAATCGAAGCCCGTCAGCAGGAGCAGAGATGCGCGCTCCAGTTTCGCTTCCCCTACTGCGACAAGCTCCCAGCTGGCTATCCCTGTTTCGAGTGGACCGGCCTGGAGCAGATGGAGCTGGCGAAGTCGGGCATGCGCTTCGCGGCGTATTCGACAGTCGCCGGGAGGGACTGGCAGCCGAGCTCACTCGGAGGGGCGATCTCACCCAAGCCACCGGGCAGCACCACCATCGGCACGTTCCTGTGCGGTCCGGGCGTTGATGACGACGAGGGGGACGAGGGGGAGGAGCGCCCGCGGAAGCCGCTCGCGTGGTTGGGGGAGAGCTTTAACGAGTTCGGTTTGGACTTCCACCAGGCGGGTGGGGACGGAGGGTTACCGGATGGAATGGGGCTGTTTATTGTCGCGTGTTCTTGATGAATCACTCAGAAAGGAGGCAATCATAGGGGGTTGGCGGCTGGCTCATGCAGTTTTGCTACTTTGCTTTTAAAGAGTCGAGGGGGAAACATCATGGCTGAGGGTGACACGACAGACTCGCGATGATAGATTGGCTTAGAGCAATATAGATAGAATCAACATTACTGTGTCTGCGGAACTCGGTGTTCTAGTTATAAATGTTGGATTCGCTTCCACAACAGCGAGTCGAGGAGCGCGGAGACACGTCGAGATGGTGCCAACCATCTACTGCTTACTATTGGGCTGGGATGTAGCGAGGTAGGTGGACAAATGTATTTCTCGCTTTTACTCGTCAGAGGAAGAACCATCTACGGAAAGGCATAGTTCTAACCACTATATCCAAGCCACATGTCTTTTACTTGTCTAAGTATTTCCGTTCGCAAATGCCACATGGAAAGTCAACCGTAACGTACATACCCAAAATCGTCGTGGCCTTCTTCATTAGATAACCTTCGTAACTGTTAGTTCTCCAGTGCCCTCCTCCCCACCGACAAGCTCAAGCAGCCCGCCGCCCTCAAGCTTCCTCTTCCACTTCGCGCCCTCGTACCGTGCTAGGATCACGGTCATGCGCAGCGGCGTCACTGAAGCAGCAGCGGCATCGGCGGTAGACTCATGCTCCGGCGGTCCCTCGGCCACAGGCGTGAAGGTCCACCTTCCAAACGCCCAGTTCAGGATATACCTACTCTGCGGGTGCGGAGGTGTCGGGCTAGTGTCATCCTCGTCGGAGCCGCGGACCGTGGATGAGGCGGTCAGGACGGCTTTGATGCGGTACACCTCGTCTTTGGGCGCGGTGCGGAGGAGGAAAAGGAGCTTGTCTGCGTCAACGGCAGGTGAGATTTTGCTGTCGTCTTCAGGACTGCTAGTTGTGGTGGTGTTTTGCTTGAGTGTGACTGAGAGCACTTCCACCTCGGCTTGGTGTCCGTGGTCATGGCCGTGGGCATGTCCATGTCCGTGGCCATCGTGGCTGTGGGTCGTCGACTCCGCGGCGGCGGCGTGCTCAGGCTCCGTCAGTTCACTTGCAAGGCCGCCATCAATGCCGAAAATCAGGTCAAGCGGCACGCTGCCCTTGTTGCTCTTGACCCACGCGACATCGACCTCGAGGTCGCCCAACCTGTCCAAGCACTCATCAAAGCGGCGCTCATCACAGGCCTCCCACTTGTTGAAGACAACTAGATCCGTGTATTTGGCCTGCACGCGCGCCGTGTAGCTCGTGTCATCATACCCCTTCCAGTTCTCCACGTCAATCACGCTGACCACGCCGTCAAGCGTGTATCGCCCTCCTGTCTGGCGCGCGAGCCTGTTGACCTCCATGGCCAGCGTGGCGGGGAACGCCGACCCAGACGTCTCGATAACGATGCGATCGGGAGCGGACCCGCCGGAGGTCGGCCCCGTGGTGAGCTCCTCGAGCGCGTCGCCCAGCTGGCCCACTAGGTTGCAGCAGATGCAGCCGTTTAGGAGCTCCTGCACGCCGGAGACGGCGCCCGAGGACGCGAGCTGCGAGTCGATAGCCACATCGCCGAATTCGTTCTTGAGCAGCGCGAGCTTGTATCCTGGGTTTGCGGCGCGCAGCTGCGGTACTAGGTTGAGGATGAGCGTGGTCTTGCCGGAGCCGAGGAATCCCGTGACGATCGTGATTGGGATTGGCGGTGGCATTCTTTCTTTTCTGTTCACCTTCCAAAACTGGACAGAAAAGTGACACCAGTAGACTACCGACAACTGAGACGGAAAGCGGGGTGTTGGTTGCTAAAGGACGGAATTCAGTCTGTTTTCAGAACTGGAAAACACTAGCGTGTTTCTCGTGAAAAATGCCTCTTGAGGGACTAAATGTTGGTGTTGGTATTCGAGTGTCGGATGGCCGCTCCGAATGGTGGTCAGACGGGAGTGGCATGAGACGGGAGTAAGTTAACGGCGCCGCCCCCCAACACCGGATTCGGCTGCAGGGTCCACGATAAGATTGGACGAGGGGCACTTTTTAAAGTTATCAATGTGTCCCATCGCCATGGAAAGAGCAACAACAAGGGAAGTTGGAAACCATCTGGAAGCAGGCTGCAGGCAAGGAACAGAGCCGCCTGCGAACAATTCAGGCTCCAGGTAAGGAAAGCCTCTATCTTGCGATGTTTAAGCATGTATGGCGATCTAGAATGCCTCCGTGATCCTCATCTGCGCTAGCTATCACTAGGTGGCCGCTGTTCAAGTCATTCGTTGCAGCCTCGAGAGTTAGATCTGGTTTAGTGACGTCATGACCTAGACTTACAGGTGCGACTTCCAACTGACGTTCCTCAGCTGAATTGCATATCAAGACCGCAAGCGTCAAGCTGAAGGTGCACATTGACAAACTGTTTGTTGTCCTCTTGTTATCATTGATCATGAAACGCGAAACTCAGTCTGTCTGCCTCGGAGTGTTTCTTCATCAACCTCGTTGTATTGAGCTGAGCGCCTACTGTGGTCCCAGTCGACATTAGTCATCATGGCTTCTCCCACAGAGACTCAACCATTCCCCGACTTCGTCGAGGACCCAGAGAAAACCACTGGGTTCAAGCTGCAGCTGGACCAAGCTGCGAGGGACGCCGAGGCGGCCCAGAAGAAACCGGCAACAAAAAGCAACGCACAGCCTCCCCCGATCGTGGAAAAAGGTATGCGCAACTTTCTCCATTCTTGCTGGTACCTATAGTTGATTGCCTTACCAGATTACGAAGTTGAGAGCAGTGTCTAATTCGACCGCTTCTGGAACGAAAGTGTCTCAGTACGTCCCCGTTGTCGGCAAACTCCTGGGCAACAAGGACGAGGGGAAGTTGCCGAAGAAGCCGCAGCCAGCCCCGGATCAAATTCCTGGACCACCCGACCGTCCCAAACACGACGCGCAGATCGAGGACTTCGTCCGCGACCAGCATCGAAGCAAGCCAGAGGACACACTGGAGGCGGGAATGGAGTAAGGGTGATCAACTATGCACTAGGATGGGGAAGGTTTTGGGCTAGTTCCATGTGAGAGAGACTGGATGGTGCAAGCAACAGTGTTGGGAAGTTGCACAGTACAGCATGGTTAGAGTCTGACGGCTTTCCTGGTCTTCTTGCGCGAGAAACAAAATGCGATCCATTCAGTCCACGTTTTCTAGGCCAATCTCGGACCCCTCGTCTTCCTTGATGATAGAGTAGAACAAAAAGTGATGTCGACAAGATTTGCAAGGAGAACCCATGAGGAAACAATTAGACTCCCAATAAAACAACCCCAAGAGAGTGAAAGTGAAATAAGGGTCAACCGCATCATCTTGTTGTCCCAAGATTACCATGAGCATTAACAGGCACCACACACTCAACCCCCTAGATCGTCTCAAAACCTCGCCACGTGAAAGAGTACTGAAAGACAGAAAAGAATAGAATTTTACATCAGGAGTTGACCCGCAACCAGGGCGACTCCCGCCAACAGAGCCATGCTCTTCTTCAATGACCGAGGGGCACCAGCGGTGACATAGGGAGCGTGGGCAGAAGCGGTCGCAAGGCGGGGCGGGGCGACCGTCTGCATCGCGCCAGGCGACGCGGCGACGCCGTCGCCGATGATGACCACTGCCCCGTGCGCTCGGCCTCCGGGACCGGGCAGGTGATGACCCGGGTCGGGGTGTGGCACACATCGCAAACGACGGTGGTCTGTACGAAGTTGGGTGGCACCTCGGGGGTGGTCCAAACGTCTGGGTTGCCGGTGCACACCTCGATGATGGTGTACGTGACGGTCCACTCGCTGGTTGGGCAGACGGCGACGGCGGTGTAGAAGTACGTCTCGGTGAAGGTCGTCGTCACCGTGGCCGTCGTGGTCGCCGTCGTGAGGCTCGGCCGCAGAGTGCAGTGGAGGAATTCCGAGGATGTGAGGGACAGACTGTATCCCGCAACACCGTCGTGTTAGTAATGCTCCCCTTGGTAATATTGGTGAAGTGTGTGCTCTGCTCGTCCGGTCCAACATCCCCAGAGGCGGGGGGTTGATACATACCTCATTTTGGCTGATTTACGAGTTATACAACCGTACTTGGAGATGACAAGAGGTTGGAGTAGTAGAAGATGGGATGTCTCCAAGCGGCCTTCTTCTGGTTCAAGAATAACATGGCAAAAAACCGAGTATAAGTTGTTGAAAGAACGTTGTGGTAGTAATGAGTGACGATGAAAGCTGCACAAACCCTGCTAACGAATGACTAGGGTTGGAATTTTATTAATAATTAAAAGAGTGGAAGAGGATGGCCGCTACACGAAGAGAGGAAAGAGGAGAGAGCAGAGAGCCGGAAACAGGAGGCATCCCAAGCATCCTATATAACGAAGACGGAAGGCAAGTCTCGAATAGTGACCACAGCGGAAACCAATCAGGCAAGCCACTCCGTAGCATCGCAAATCACTTTCTCGATCGCGTCCGGCGGGCTCGGGGAGATTAATCGCGGGTCTACCTCTGTCGCGAGGTGGGCAGCAAGGAGTTGGAATGGCTGCAAATTTGGGCTTCATTCCTCGAGCTGGCGGTGGGCGCCGACCTCCAACTCTAGGTCACCACATCGCATCCGACGCATCATGGGGAATCAAAACAAACAACACATCGAGCAAGTGGGAAACACGGCCGGGTTCCAGACTTAGGAACTTCTTGGGAGATGAGGAGACGTTCAAGAGAGAAGGATTCGAGACCTCGGCGTGTCTTCGTCCAAGATCGAAGCTAACCCATAACGACTCTGGACGAGCAAGAGGGCAAGGGGATGGGGAGGCATCATTTTCGGTGTTGGTGATGACGGATAGCGCGGTAATCGTAGACGACGTTGTTCAATCATGGTGCCTCATCCTGTTCCAAGCATCCAGCTCTTATATGAAGCAATCATCATCGTAACGAACTCGGCTGCCGTGGCCTCCCGCCTACTGGGCGGACAACGGACCAAGAACTCTGAACGAGGTCGCAGACGCGCCGGATGGCGTCGACACACAAGCACGCCTGAACAACCGCCTCCAGGTTTCAGAAACACTTGTAAGGCGGCTGACCGACCGACGACGAGACGGTGGCGGCTGTGCTCGCTCTCAGAGACATAAACAAAAGCGACGGATGGACCAATGGAAAATTTGTCTCGCATCAACAGCATCTCAAGTCTACAACCACCAAAAAGGTGATCCCAAGACAAGAAACTTCCTATCAGTGAATTTTGATCTCCAGAGAGCGCCCTTGTAACAAGGGCAGGCAACCAGACACCGTGGAGAGTATCGGAGTGACGGTCGTGGCAGACTCTGTGAACTTTTTGATCTGAAGAAGAGAAAAGGGAAGAAAAACGAAGAAAATTTCGTGAGCTGTCGATGAGAAGATAAAGTGATGGCTGCCCCACGCCTTTACGCACGGACCGTCTGATCATGTGACTGCACCGACACTGACAGTACCTCAAAGCAACTCAACCGAACCCCTGACGACGACCGCGAGAGAGAAAGCTTCTGGCTGATCAACACTAAAGCGAGCTGCCTACAGCTACAACGAACTCGTCTCCCTGCAGACGCTCGTCACTACAGCCGATTTTGTGCAGTTGGGAGCCCGACGACTTCTCCTCCACTGCACAGCCGAGGCGCCCCGATCCGACCGGACCTGTCCCTCACGGTGGGGTAGCTCTTCACTCCATCATTCCGCCCGCATTTCGCCTTCTACTCCAAATCGATGGACGAATACTCAGTTGCCGGCGGAGGCGGCCTCCGCCTGAAGGGGGCCAAGGTGAAGAAACACAAGAAGAAGAAGACTGGCAAGGGCGGCAGCGATCTGGAGAAGGCGCTCTCCACAGGCGACGACAAGGCGGCGTCATCAGAACCACCCTCTAAACGGCGGAGGATGTCTGCCGAGGACGGCGAAGACGCTGAAGACCAGACAGAAACGAACCGAAGGGATGGACAAGAAGAAGAAGGTGGGGATGACGGAGTAGAAAGAGAAGGAGAAAAGACCCCAAACGAGCCTTTGCCATCCAGACGTCTGACGGAGGCCGAGAAGCGGTTCGAGGAAGTCAAAAGGAAAAAGGTATGCAGCAGCCCACTCCCCGCCGCCGCGGCGCACTTCACACCCACATGAGAAACAACACGAAGTTTGAAGCTAACCCGTTCGTCTTCTACTGGCAGCTCCTCGACATGGCCGGATCCGCGTCCTCGAGACCCCAGCTCCTCAAGACCCACAAGGAGCGCGTCGAGGAGCTGAACACATACCTGTCGAAGCTGAGCGAACACCACGACATGCCGAAAATCGGACCTGGGTAGTTCTGGATCACTGGATTGGCGACAGGAACTGGATGGGCTTTTTTTTCGCGTAGATTATTTGAGCACCTAGGCACCTACCTACCTCTACATCGAGATGAATATTTACGCCTGAGCGACCTTACTAAGGTAGGCCTGCTTGCTGCTCCTACTCCTGAGTGATTCAACAACTCCAGCCTCATCCAGCCAGTTAGCTTGCTCACAACAGCCAATAACCTATTCCCAATGGCAACAAACAAAAACCAAGAGAAGACACTTTGCGCATTTCTCACTACCAGGTAATTCTGGTTTGTTGTCTAGATGCCTCCCGGCCTGCCTGTGCACCTGCCTCCCACAAAATTCACAGCCTAAGGACTGGGAAACCGAGCCTGCGCTTGTTTGTATTTGCATGTCTTGTTCATGATGTCGTATCGTATGTACCGTTAAGTGTTGTTGTGTGTACGCCTCATTCTTCCTGCCAATATGTAGCAAGGTACAGATATGTATGTACCATCCTCTCCCCCAAATATGTGATGATGTCTCTGAAGCCCGCCGAAAAAATGCCATGTTTTGTTCTCGACGCCGCCCGTTTTGGTGAATACCTACCGTTGTGGATGATGCAAGGAATGAACGCTTTGCGCTGGCATGACCAGGAGAAATAAAAAAAACCCGCGCGCCGCCGCTAACAATAGAAAATGCAAATTTGTACAAAGGAGGGGGAAAAAAAAGGAAAACGAGCAAAAGATAATATGACAATCAAACAAGAGTTGAGGTCAGCTAGTCTGAGCTGATTCCCTCTCGCTCTCGCTCGAAGAACCACCCGGAGAAGGAAGTCCGATCTGATCTGATCTGATCCTGGCTGTTTCACATCACACATAACACTACAACAGGATCAGTCCCCCTATCACCGCCCCGGCGGCTGCCGCCAGGTTATGACTCCTAGGCACCGCAGCGTTGGTCTGCAGGCTGCCGTCGGCCTGGGTGCCCGTCGTCGGGCCCGGGGCGGCATCCACGAACGACGTCCGGGTGACGACCACGAGGTCTCCGTTAGAGGCCGTCGACGTGTAGGTCGTGGTGACGGGGCGCTGGGAGCGCGAGGGCAACGTCGACGTTCCCTGCGTTATTGTCGGCGGGGTGCCTGTATTTTTGCGTCGAGGTCAGTCAGTCAGTCGGTCAGTCCGTCTTTCAGTATTCCCGGTTTTGCTTCTCCCCCAAAAGGAATTTGATATGGTATTAGATTGCACAAGGTCAAGACGGCAACAACGATAACGATACTGGCAGAGGTCTGTCTGTCGCAGTGGGGATGTGGGTGATAATATATGATTGTCACACACGCCCAGCAGCGGACGGACGTACCGGGTATCGTTCTCGTCCTCGTCCACGTTGAGCCGCCTGGAAGAGAGGAAGGGGTCGGATGCGATGTCGACTGTGGAGTTGGCCACCAAGTCGACCACGCGCTCCAGGGCGGTGTTGACTGCGTTGTCGACTGTGAGGTTGACCACCAAGTCGACCATGAAGTCCTCCAGGGCGATGGTGAGTGCAATGTTGACTGCGATGTCGACTGCGATGTTGACTGCGATGCCGACTGTGAAGTTGACAACCAAGTCGTCCACGCGGCCCAGAGTGGTGTTGACTGCGATGTCGACTGTGAAGTTGACAACCAAGTCGCCCACGCGGCCCAGGGCGGTGTTGACTGCGATGTCGATTCTCCCGCTGGCAAGTTACAAGCGGGCGCACATCGCGTCAGATGTAGAGGAGAGGAGGCAAGTGGGGAGACGAGAGGGTTACATACCATTAGTCTGAGAGGAGGTGGAGGGCGTGGTTTGTCGGGTGGTTGGAGTGGTTGTGGGCGTAGTGCTCTGGCCCGGTGTCGTGGTCGTGGGAGTAGTGGTTGTGTCCGTGGTGGTCGGCCTCGTAGTCGGGGTGGTGGTCGTCGTGTCCGTACCGTTCTGCCTCTTGGCGATCCTGATGAGCGAGGTAGCCAGCGGCGGGTCTTCGCGGCGGACTGCCTCCATGGCCGACTGGTCTGACTGATATACGCCATCCTTGAACCGGTTGGGGAAGAACCGGTGGAGGACCTCGTGGAGCGACTCGGACGAGACGGCGTTCAGGAGGCATGAGAACATCGCCTCCTCCTCCTCATCGTCGTTACCGGCACCGGCACCACGACCGCCGTCGTCGTTATCACCGCCGGCCCGGACCGCCGATCCCGCACCCGCTGCCAAGCCGTGGTGGGAGCGGTGGAGAGCGGCACCACCCCGGTGGTGTGGGCAGGGGAGGCGATTCCAGCTATGGGAAGGGATGGCGCTCACCACACCGAATGTGACGATGAGGCAGACCGCCAGGGCCAGCAGCATCCGGTGGCAGGGCGACATTTTCCGCCAGCGGTGGTGTTTGTTCGTCCAGCTGGAGTCGTCAGGCTGGCGTTGGTGGTCAAGGAATCCGTCGTGGAGACTAGAGTACCCGTGGCTGCTGCTCAAGAGCTCTTCCTTCTCCTGGTGTGCCGTTGGAAAGCCGGCCTTGATTTCCCGATCATCCTCGAGGGGCGACGGCCTCACAGCAAACGACGCTGCCATGGTAAAGGGGAGGTTTGAGAGAAAGAGGGTGGGCGGGCGTGGTGAAAGGCTAATATGCAGTCGGCGGGACGGCCCTCGGCGACGCTCTGCTCCCGTTGGACAGCGAAAGTCGGGAGGGAGGGAAGGACAAACAAAAAAAGGCAAAAAAACTTGGAAGGACCGGACTGCAGCGAATCGAAGATGGTCGCTAAGGCTTTTCAGAACTAGTGTGGCGGTCTCCCTTTGGTCTCGCTGCAGTCTCGGCGGGCGCTAAGGTTTTGGGCTGAAGGCGCCGGCGTCGATGTAGAAGCACACAGAGCACAGAGGCAAAAGAGAAAAGATGCCGACTCGTCCGGCTTGACGCCTCCTCCACGTCGTGCACCTCCACGATTTCACGATTCGTCCTGCTCTCCCCTCTCCTTGCAACCCGATAAGGCAGGCAGTAGTGAGTCTGACGATGTCAAGCGTATCAGGTGGAAGTTGGAGGTGGTCCTATTCCCTTCTTGGGCCGAAACGTGCAGCAACCCGGCTTACTGCAGGGTCCAGTAGATCCAGGCAAAGGAGGTGTGTTGTAGGATCTTTTTTCTTGGGTGATGCTGCTCACTGGTTCTCCTCGGTCTTGGTGGTTGGGCAGGTGATGATGGCCGTGGGCGGCGGGCGGCGGCGATGATGAGAGGGGGGAAGCACAGAAACACTCTCTAACGCCTTATCTCAAGCTAATGCGTCGATGGGATTGGGTTGGGGCGGAGGCGGTCTGCACTCTGCAGCAGTTCAGCTTGCTGCATGCAAGTTGTTTGGGAGGTGCTGGGGTGCTATCGGTGGAGGTGGACGTGCGTTTTGGTGGGCTGGGAGTGGGTGCGGCTGCGCTAGATGGTGGCAAGTTCGGAGGAAGATCACCGGCGAGGGAGGAACGACGAAAGGAAGGATTGAAGTCAAAACGGACGGAGAAAGGAAGCTCTGCGCCATTATAGTATTTGACTGCCACCAACATTGCCTTCTTTCACGCTCTCGCTCTTTCCCGTTCCTATTCCTCCCGCGCCTCAAGATCTTTCCCTGTCAAGAACCAGGGTGGACACCAGGTATGACGCTCAGGCGACAGGGATGTTAATGGAGGGCTGGAACAGAGAAGCGAGCGAGAAAGCGCTGGGTCAACCAAGCAAAACCCCACTCCCAGAGGTGGTAGTGCCGCCTCCCGGCCAGTGCCTCAGGACTGGGAGCTAGCGGAACCTCCAGCAGGGTTCACTCATGGACTTGGCTCGCCAAGCCTCAAAAGATCTTGGCGGCCTGCTCGTGTCAGTCAGTTCGTCTGGCCCACTCCCTTCCACTTCTTCTGAGTTTAGAGGTGGTTACCTCCGTACCAGTTGCAAACATCACGATTCTTTCTCGTATTCACATTTCCACCGAGACTGCTGCGGATAGCCTACGTGTCTCCATGAGACCTACCCGAAACCGCCCTTTCCCTACCCGAACCTCCGATCTGACTGACTAGTACAGGAAGGTGCGACCAATTGGAAATGTGCGGGGTCTCACCAACAGCAACGTGAGCGGCGAGCAACAGCAGCGTTGAATGCATCAGCAAGCAGCATGCGTCTGGCCCAGCACGGCAGTTAGTGGGCTGTGCACAGAAACGGGACAACGTCAGAGAGACAAGACGGAAAAGGAGAAAAGAATCGAGCTGGACGCTGCCTTAATGAAATTCGATCTATTAGTTATTATATTAGTCGAGGTGACAATATTGAAGTGATCTGTGATCTGTGATCTTTGATCTGTTCCGGTCAGCAGCAACCACAGCAGCACCAGACTTTGTGTTCCTGAGCTACGGGACAAAAATGTCTCGGATTCACTTTCACACGGCGCCGTCGATGAGGAAAAGGACGCTGGTTCGGAGAGATAGCTTCTTAGCCTGGCCCCTCATCGTAGCTTGACAGTTTCGCATGGACATACGGAGTAACCCCTCCTCGTATTGCTCATTGCATCAAGAAAGCTGAAGCTGGTCTTGAAGAATCCATGACCAATGGTGACGAGGGGGCAAGTTCGGGGAGGCTCTCTTGGCCATTGGCCCCTGCTTTCCAAACGCAGCCACCTGTGCGGTCACACCAGACTCTCTAACCCTAGCTCATCAGTGGGGGGCACCTTGCTGGAGACAAGATAATCGCATCGGCTTCTTTTCCCACGACATTTCTTTCTCAAAAAGTTGGCACTCAGGTCACCACCAACCTAGTCTTCTCTTGACCTAGCCTTGGTGTATGACGCCAATATTATGAGGACATAGGGACACAATATATACCGCATGGGTCGACAGCGGGAGGGGCAATAAACGAATGACGGACCCGAGCCGCCCAGAGAACTTTTCTCGACGTCACCTCCAACCGATCGCCCAATCGCCAAAATTCCGGGAAACAGACCCGAAAATTATCCCCTGCCTCGGCACATCGTATTACAACTTGGAAGGGAAGAAACGAATCCATTACAAAATACTTCTATAGAGCTATTGCCCACCTATTCCTGATCTCGTGAGTGAGCTATCCCCGGAACACGGTCAACAGCCATCGCGATTAGATTTCACCCAATCCGATACACCGAAACACCGATCAGCGTACATGAATACGAAGGTCTTCGTACTCGGGCTAGATATAGGACTGTAGAGCATCCCATCCCCTCCCTCACCTCTCGCAAACAGTGGAGGCCAAGTATTCCATGAGGAAGGGCTGGGTCACTAATAAAGAGGACACTTACGATCATACACGAGAGGCCACGGCGAGGAAGATAGCAAACATGAACTCACAGTAAGTTACGTCGGTTGTCGTACATAGTAGCTGCCAGCCACAGCAACTGTGGCTCATGAGCCAACCCCCTCAGTGGACACGGCTGAGTGGGCCGCCTAGGCTCGGAGCTTTTTGTTGCATTGACACCAGGAGGGCAAAGAGCGAAAGGGCAATGGGGATTCGCAGTTGCCAAGCACTTCGTGGGTACGACGTGCCATGATTTCATGTGATGCCACTGGTATTCCGTACAGACGGATCGTACATGTCAACGTACAGGCACAAGCACAGGCACAGGCACAAGCCCGCAGGTGATCGAAAACGCACCGGCGATCGGCCGCCTGTTTGATCGCATCGCTTTGGCACAGGCGAGATTTTATTCTGGCAATTTACAACGTGGCGTCGTCCCTCATGCGAGTGTTCTAAATCTGACAACACCAATTCACAATCTACCTACCACCTGGTACTGATAGTATCCATCCCGCCTGCCGCAAACTGTTCCTACCCCTGGCCGCCGCTCGTTGGGCTGAGCTGAGCCCGCCGCCAAGCTCTACCACCCTCCAATTCCCTATCGTCGATGCGGTCCACGGCGAGGTCGATTTTCCTCCCCTCTCAGGTTGCGACAACATGCCGGGCCTCGACGACCAAGAGCCACCACCATCACCATCACCATCACCACCACCACTCCTGTCCCCAAATGGCGGAGCCCCGGACAGATTGGCCGCCGAGGAAGACGGGCTGGCGGACAAGGACCAGCTGAGGTTCCTCTCCCGCTCGCCGCATCCATATCACCACCAGAGCTTCGAGCTCCTACACCCGTCCGATACGCTCGTTTCCAGGGGCCCACGACGTAGCGCCGCCCCGGGCTCGGCTGCTCCTGCTAGCCTCGACCTCGGCCGACCACAACCGCCGTCATCCTCCTCTCCTTCTACTGTTCCGCCGAGTGGGGGCACCGCCTCCCCCCCACGCCACCGGGAATCGCCGCGGCCAGTTCCCTCGGCTGTCCCGTCCTCTTCGTCCATATCCTCCGGACTACTCCACCCTCCCTTCGCCGTCAAGGCGGACTCGTCGACCCCCACGAGCGACAGCGGCACCGATGCCGACGACGAGCACTACCTCAAGGGCCTCCCCGCGCCCAAGACGAGGCTGCACAAGGGGCTGCGCGGACGGAACGAACCCCTCTCCGGCACGTCGACGCCGCTCCTCTCGCCTGCCCTATTAGAAGAGGAGGGACGCAGGGTTCCCTCAGCGTCGTCTTTGCTACATATCGGCGACGGCGTGTCCAAGGCGTTGGAGACTTCACTGCGGGACCGCCGGGCCATTGCGGAACGGACCCGACGTAAAAAGGAGATCATCCGCCGGGGCACCGAGTTCCTGATCCTCTTCTCTCTGGGTGCTATTCTATATTCCAACCGCGACGTCAAGCCGTTCGTCCACGCTTGGAGTAAAGGTACCTATTCCCGTGTCTTATCGGCCCCCTTGTCCCACCCTCTGCAACCGCCATTTCGCTAAACTATTTCTTGCTGTGATTATACAGAGCTGGGCGGTCAGGCATTGCTAGCAGTAATCCTAGTTGTCCTCTATCCTCTACGAGTCGTTCTCTGGGCTTATACACAGGATGACAGCCAACCATCAAAGAAGCTGCCTCTGTCGGCCCCGGCGTCCTTCGATCCGGCCCCGATCTTCTACCCACCGACGATACCACTCTACGTCGCCCTCCTACTGGCGCCGACCAACAAGCTCGCCATCCTGCCAAACCTAGTCCTCAGCCTGGCGTCCCTACCCAAACAACTCATCCCCCTGGCTCCCTCCGGCGAGCTGTGCAGCCCCGTGCACTGGCTGATCACCACGATGCCCCTCATCATCTCGGGCACGAAGTCCCCACACTGGGGCCAGGGCCGGCTTGAGGCCGTCACAATCCGCGAGACGGCCGTGCTGCTCTACCCACTCCACCAGAACCTGTGCATGGTGCTCCACCGGCTGACGACTACGAGTCTGCTGCCGGCCGAGCTGCAGCTGCTCTCTATCGCGCTCATCAACATCCTACTCTTGTCGACCTCCCCCCAGATGGTCATTCTCAAGGCCATCCTGTGGGGAGGCGGCATGGGCATACTGGTGTCCTGCGGCCAAGTGATCCGCTGGGGGATATCTCTGGCCCGCGTGCCCAAGTGGCGCTTCCGCCGTGTTCTGCCTTCCTCGAAGCGATCGTCAATCTTCCGAAAGATCGCCCATCTGCTCCCACTACGCCGGGTGAGACACGACGCCTTTGGTGGCGCCGGCTCGGTAGCTGACGATACCGACTCGGGCAGCCTCACAGACGTGAGCCACTACCGCAGCCGCCACGCATCCTCGCACCGTAACGGAGACCTAGCTGGAGGGCGTGTATCGTTCGACACCGCCCTCCACCAGCAGCCCACACTCCTCGGATCCCGTACTTTCGTAGACGGCGAAGAGATCGAACCCCTCTACCTCTCCCCACAAGAGGACAAAAACACCAATCCCCCCGAAATCCGCTTCAACGTCCCCAGCCCAACGGAACCCGCGGCGGCAACTCATAATCCCCCTCCTCCTACCTTCTTCGCCAGCGCAACCACGCGACGCCACACCCTGCCCATCCTCCCCAGCGCCGCCAGCGCCAACGCCAGCGTCTCCGGTGGCGGTCGATCCAAAACGCACACCCCGTCCGGCCGGCGCAAGCGGTCCGCCTCGTCCAGCATCCGCGCCTTCTTCTCCCTCACCCAGGCGCAGGCCACCGCCAGAAAATGGCTGTACGCCGCCTGGGTGTACGTCTGCATCCTGACCGTCGCCTTCGGCTTCCTGCGCGCGTACGTCGGCCGCGCCGCGCTGGGCGGCGAGGAGCCCGTGGGCTGGGCGCTGGGCTACATGTTCGGCGATGTGCCGTCGTTCCGGCTGTGGGTCGTCAAGTCGTCCCTGGAGAACTGGATCTGTCTCCCCCGACTGCGTCGTCACGACTACTACTTTTCTGAGCCGTCATCGTCGTCTTCCGCTGCCACTGCTGCCGCCGCCATACTGGGGGGCTTGGGTCTGGCGACGACGACGGACCACGCCGGCCAACGACCGTGCGTCGGCTACGGCGGCTGGGTCGAGCACCTCCGCCACGCATCCGTCGGCGACGCCAACACGCGCCTCGTGCTGTCGGCGTACTGGCTCGCCATCATCGTGACGGGTCTCGCGGTGGTCTTCAAGCTGACGCCCATCTACGAGGTCGACACGCGCCGCAAGGTGTTCCACTTCATGATGGTCGGCATGCTGCTGCCGGCCACCTTCGTGGACCCGACATACGTCGCGCTGGCCCTCGCCCTCGTCCTCGCCATCTTTTTGTTGCTGGACCTCATCCGCGCGAGCCAGCTCCCGCCCCTCTCGAAGCCTATTGCGTCGTTCCTGACGCCGTACGTCGACGGCCGCGACCTGAGGGGCCCCGTGGTGATCTCGCACATCTTTCTGCTGATCGGCTGCTCTATACCGCTGTGGCTTTCGCTTGCGGCGCTGGGGCGTACTTCTTCTAGTCCTGCTGCTGGTGGCGGCAGCGGCGGCGAAGGAGGAGGAGGAGGAGGTCGTGGTCTCGCGGGCTGGGAGGTGCCCACGCGCGACACGAGCATGGTGTCCGGCGTGGTGTGCGTGGGGCTGGGCGACGCGGCCGCGTCGCTGATCGGCCGCCGGTGGGGGCATCGCAAGTGGGTGTGGGGCGGCGGCAAGAGCCTCGAGGGCAGCGTGGCGTTCGCGGTCGCTGTGTTCGTCGGGCTGGTCACAGCCGGGTTCTGGCTGCGCGTCGGCGGATGGGCCATCACCAGCGAGGGCTTGCGCGAGGAGTGCTGTCTCAACGGTGGTGGTGGCGGTGGCGGTAGTGGTGCTGGACTGCTGCAGTGCGCGTGGAGCTGGACGAGGGACTGGGCGTCATGGGCGCGGTCTGTCCGTGGGGCTGCCGTGTGCGGGTCCATGGCTAGCCTCACCGAGGCGGTGCTCACAGGCGGTAACGACAACGTCGTCGTCCCTGTGGTGCTATGGACTTGTGTCAAGAGTCTGAATGTGTGATTTGGGTTCTACTTGCTATAAAAACGTAGAGGGGAAGGGAAAAAAAGACGGGTTGTTATAAAAGATACACGACTTGGCTTGCTTCCATGGGCTGATCTCACTTGGAGGGTTGGTTTTCAACGGATCTTTATGATGGGCATGGTTTAAAGAATAGGCGGCAGTGGTGGTCCAGGTTCGCATTCCGGCGTTTTTCGGAGGGACATTGTTTGCATTCTCGTCTTAGGGGCTCCGGGTGGGACGAGCCCGGGCGCGGGTCCAGTCTAGAGACCAGAGCTGTTATTGTTGCATCATAAATTCTCTGTTGTTATCGTAGACAGTGCGCATGTCGGGGAAGCGCGGCAACCGGCATCACAAAGATGGACGAGACTATCGTGCCTTGGTCTCGCTGGGGAAATATCCCCCATAGAGCAGAATAACTGAGCCGTATTTGTCTGTTGATCATCGATTCACATAGCCAGACGTTCTAACTCCTCCCAAGTTTAATGCGGAGAGGGAGGAACAGTGTCACCAGTCTATGAACCTCTTGAGCCATCCGAAGTTTGAGAAAGAATCTTCATCTCATCATGGGACCGCCAGGCTGACAGACAGACAGTCATAAGCCAAAGCACGCCTACAAACGTTTTGACGCGTACTTTACCTATGCAAGAAGCACAAGTGTATTTTTAGACAAGCAACGAAAAGAAAAGCTTCGTTGAAATAACACAATGATGTACCACCAAGTGCCGTTCGACCCTGACGGAGAATAGCACGAGAGATACGTATTAACCTAGGTTGGTGTGACCGGTTCTAAATACAAGGCATCTAAGACTCTCTATGCATCATCATGACATCAAATCCTCTAGTATCCCCTCCAACTCCTCTTTCCGGAAGGGAACGCACAGCAGTTCCGTTCCTATGGCGTCCTTTCTGCTTGTGATGATTTGGTGGTCGTGAAATCTGGACGTCGATGATTTTGTTAGTCCCAAGTCATGCGTAACGATTTCCTTTCCCCGACGCCCGAGCAGCAAGCAGATGAGACCTGAGGAAATATATCGTGGGAAAAAGAACTCACTCTTTCAGCAGCGTCCGGAAAGCCATCTCCGAGCTGCAGATGAACTCCTCAACCGCCTTATTATACAGCATCCTGTACTCAACGCCGGGGTTCTCCGCACCAACACCAACACCAACACCACCACCGCCGACGTCTTCGTCCATAGCGACAAGGACCTCCGTGACGAGCAACCGAAACAAACTCTTCGCGTTCTCGGGGAGCGAGCGCAGCACAAACACGACGCCCTCCTTCCCGCCCGCGCGCCGCGCCTTGCGGCCGAGCAGCTCGTGCACGTCATCGACGACGTCCATCTCGGCCGCCGAGAAGGGCGCAAAAGTGGTGCAGTCGTGAAAGACGAAATCGAACTGCGACCGCAGCGACGCGTCCCACATCAGCGGGAAATCGGGCGTGTCGGCCGAGCACACCAGCCGCACGTGTGGGCGGAACGAGGCCAGCTGCGCGAGGATCGCCTGAGCCGTCACTGCTGTTGAGGAAGCGGCGGTGGTGCTAGTGGAAGAAGTAGTGGCGGCAGCCGCGATGCCGCGGCGCATGGGCGGCGCGTCGATCGAGTTGACGACGATGGTGACGGTCGTGCCGGATGTTGCGAGGTGCGCGCCGAGGCTCTGGACGGCGGCCACGGCGTTCGTGGACGCCGGCGGCTTGTAGTCTGGCCCGACGGCGGCGCGGCCGACTGTGGTGAGGATCTCGCGGACGATGTTGGTGGAGCGTACGTAGCCGTTCACGACGACTATCTTGCTACTGTTGCTGTCCCGGTTTTCGCGGTCGTGGTGGAAGAGCATGGTCGCGAACTGGCGCAGGAGGTCGCGCTTGGAGCCGTAGCCGTAGAGACATAACCCGAAGCCCTGGGTCAGCTCGAGCGTCCATTGAGGGAAGCACTCGACGTACTGGGCCTGCAGAGCTGCGATTTCGTCGGAATGGTGATTGTGGTGCGCGCGCAGGAGGGTGAAGTACTCTTCGTGCGTGAGGAGCTCGAGGCCGATGGATGAAAGCTTGTTGCCCGATGTTTTCTGGTGCGCCATCCCGGGCTTGTTTTGGAAGAAGTACTGCTCGTGAGCTGGCAAGTCACGCGGTGGCGTCGGTGAGCGTTTTCTCCTCCCGACCCCAGCCCCACCGCCGCGGCCGCGGCCCCTGCCACCTCGGCCCCCCCGTCCTCGTCCACCGCCCCGTCCGCGTTTTGCGGGTGAGGCGTTGGCGGTGACGATAGTGGAGCCTATCGCTGCCTCGTCACCGTCCTCACCATCCTCGTCCTCTTCTAACTCCGCTCCGGTTCGTTCTTCTGCTGCTGCCTCCTCATCTTCGTCTTCCTCGCTTGACTCGTAGATCGCCCGCGCGAGACCCTCGTCGACGACGTCGTCGTCGCTCGTGGTACCGGCCACCACACGGTCGATCAGCATCCGGGCGCTCTTCCTGCGTGCTGATCGGTCTGCAAGATCACGCCTCCGCGGAGTATCGACGCCATTGGTACCGTTCGCAGCTTTCACCGGTGTCCTCGTCTTTCTGCCCGCTGCAACGGCGGCTCCTCCACGTGATTTTGACGGTGCGGTAGCCCCTCCCCTCCCAACTCCATTCGTTACGCTTCGAGATTCAGACTGGGTTTTCGGCGGCCTGCCAGGCTTCCTTCGACCTGGAGTCTGTATCGCCTCCTCCTCAGCATCGTCCGGGGTAGCATCCTCGATGTCTACGTCTTGCGCATCCTGATCTGCAGGCTCATATTCATCGTTCGGCAAGGCTTGAGCGTTCTCGTCCGGCAGCTCGGCTTCGACTTCGGCTTCATCCAGTTGCTCAGTAAACCGAGACGACCGACGGCGCTTCGGAGCGTCTCGGACTTCGAGGCCTGCTGGCTCGTCTGCTGGCAGGGCGCGTTTTCGTGTCGACCGAGTGGTGCCGTTAGTGGCAGGCGGCTCCGGCACCTCACCCAGACGCTTCCTGGTTCGCATTATGGGATAATTCCAGCTCTCATCGCAATACTTTTGCCGGAAACTTCGTCCAATTTGCAGCTTGACGTGATGTCTCTGCGTCAAGTGTGGGCATTGGGTTTGGGATTAAGTTGAGGTAGGTTAAATTTAGGCGCGTCTATCGGCGCTGTGACCTGTGCCAGGCACAGCACAGACCCACAATTCCCAGGGGCAGTAGCATGTGGGGTGAGCCATCCACACCCATCATACAGGGGGCATTTTTGAGCCGCAAGTCTTCGGTAACAACAACAGTCCCCTTCTCTAACTTGGCGAAATTAATCGACTAAGGAGCTCCCTTGGTGATTTTAGTGTCTTAGCTTTCTAGTGTGGCTCCTCTGTGGCCTATTACTTACGGACTCGGCCAACCCAAGCAGAAGACAGATATCTGCTGGATTATAAAAGAGCGGATGGTGATAGTGGCTTCAAAATGAACCTGAACCTCTCAGCATCAGTCAACGTCTTTAAGCTAATATCAAGGCCGTCGCTATGCCTACCCCATGCAACTATTGGGACATTCAACGATCTGCCGCTACCTCTAGGCACAGCCTTTGAGCAAAATGGGAGAGATAACGAGGCTGTGCGTATAGAAGCCGTGGTGTTGGACAAGGACGACTGCTTTGCATACCCGGAGGCAAATGAAGTATATGGACCTTACAAGGTAAACATCCGCTCCCTCTACGCTACTCTCCCTACTCCTATGCCCTATATCCGTCGCCAATGGGCAGTATTCCTGTCCGCTTTCTGCTTGCATTTGTTGTCGCCTCCAGCAATTGCCCATCCATGTTCCATCCCCACGTTCCTGCCCTTCCATCCGATGCTAAACTCTGGCTGTCTAGGACCGGTTTGCAGCGCTTAAGGCGGCCTACCCAGGCCGGCGTCTTGTCATAGTGTCCAACACGGCAGGGGCGCTAAGCTACGACCCACAAAGAAAGCTGGCCGAGCAGGTCGAAGGGGCTACCGGCGTGACGGTTCTCTCGCACCGGGTCAAGAAGCCAGGTTGTGGGGACGAGATCATGAACTACTTCAGAAGCCATCCGGAGACGGGCGTCACCAAGCCAAGTCAGATAGCTATCGTGGGCGACCGGCTCTCCACAGACATGATGATGGCAAACATGATGGGCAGCTGGGGGGTCTGGGTCAAGGACGGGGTCGTGCCACTGAGTGACAAAAGCATCGTAAGTGTGTCCCTTGGCCTGAACTGCAGTGAATCCCCAGGCACGTGCTAGGTCTACCATCATGATTCCCCGGCATGTCCTGTCCCTCGTCATGGCTCCTACATACATTTCCGTTGAAGGGGTTCTCGCCGGCCGCTTGTTGCTCATCGCTCAAGGCCGGTCGTCCATGTGTGGTAGTGACTGTCGGCTGACCTGAATGACGTTCAGTTCTCGAGGTTAGAACATCGTCTGGCCCCCTTCCTCCTATCTCGGGGATATTCTGCCGCCGATCCAAGGAGCCCTTTCGAATAATTCAACTGCGTCGAGCAAGTGATCACCGACGTGTCAACTTCTAGGAGTCAGCAACCGGTCCGCTGGTGGCTGACTATCGAATGAATCGAATAACAAGTGGTCATGGGCAGGCATGGATCGCGGCTGCTCCTCCTATGGCAGTGGATAACGTCCTCCTGCTCTCTTTTCAAAGACGCAAGTGGGGTCAAGATAGCGAATGGTTGCGCCGAGGTACCCTCCAGTTTGGACCATAGATCACAATTGAACGCAGAAGACGCGAAAGGAGGATACAAGCCACGAGGAGCCAATATGATCAAGAGAAGGCGAAGGAACGGCTTCAGTTCATCTCGCCTTTCCACTATGAATATCTTGAACGGGAATTACCTCTCATCGGACGAGAAAGCAGGGGATGATGGAATTGTTGCCGTCACGGCCCTCGAGGTGGTGACCTGTGATCGTCGTCGGCGAGGCCCCCTAGCAGCTGTGTTCCAGGCGCGTCTACGGAAGACGATTCACTGGTGCAGTGATTTCCCACCTGTCACTGCCACTGTTTCCACCTCCCCAGCTATGGAGGAATAGCGACTTGGGCCACTGGAACCTCCCGGGGACCCTGAGGACTTCCTGCTTCCCAGGTTACTCACGAGTCTGGATCTTCTGGCTGTTTGTTCTCGTCTTCAGACGATGGGGCCGTTCCTTCTTGATATAAATTCAACTTCTTGCCCGCCCCAAATTCAATACCTTCCTCTCTTTTCTTTTCACAACCCGCAAACGATCCTCTCCAGCAAGCTTCTTAGTGATCACCACAAGATTTACCAAACAGCCGGCTTCTTTTTTCTTTCTCCCTCCAACTGCATCAGAAAATCCGTCAGGACCATAAACAGCTTGCTCGTCAACATTGCTGCTTGTTTCTCTAGTCCTCACCTTCTTCTACGACAATTCTTTCCTCAGCTGCATCAGCTGCACTCTTTTTTACCCCCATCATCGCATTAGGGCGCAGACAGCTTGCTCGCGGGTCTCGCTGCTTGTTCCTCTTGCCTCCATTTTGATCTGCAGAACGTTCGTCTTCAGCTTCCTCCTGCAATGAACCAGCCAAGCCTTCGTCTCCAGATCTGCTTCGCCAGCTTCTTCTACTGCAGTAGCCTCGGCCCTGACTAGATCTGCTTCGCCAGTTTCGTCTACTGCACTCTCCTCGGCCCTGACAAGATTCTGTCGCATTTCCCTCTTTCAAATTTGCTTCGGTCCTTCTTCTTTTCCCTGCTTTAACCACTTTCGTCTGCCGAATCTCTCGCCGCTGATTTCACATCTTCTTCACCAGACTTTCTCCCATCACTGCCTAGAGCTGAACCTCAAATTCACTTTCCCTGGTCCAGTTCGACAAAGATCATCTGTTGGACTTCGATTCGACAAGCACCAGCTTCTATCTTCGAGCCCCAGAGTCAAGTAAGTAGTACTACCACCCATCATATCTGGCCTCACGGTCCCTTGATCACACTCGACAAGCTGC
Source organism: Ophioceras dolichostomum (assembly GCA_003049485.1). NCBI lineage: Eukaryota > Fungi > Ascomycota > Sordariomycetes > Magnaporthales > Ophioceraceae > Ophioceras > Ophioceras dolichostomum. The sequence continues at coordinate 155,072 of PYST01000042.1, read as the reverse complement.
CTATTTTACCCTCCCTTTCACATTCATGTTCTTCTGCCTCATATCTCCCAGCCAGCCCTCACAATCGCCAACCACAATCACTCAATGCCAGCCGCTGCTATCGTTACCCTGCATCAACCGTCACCCGATCTACCAGATCAAGGACTCTCCATTCCCTGAACCCTTACTAATTATCTACAACTTCCCTCCCAGCTACAGCCAACCATCAAAATGGGCGGCAAGATCTGGTCCAAGGAGGAGGAGGAGGTCTTCTGGCTCCAGATCGTCCCCCTCTCCCCCAGCAGAAAGCCCAGCGACTTCGACAACAAGGAGCACGACTGGGACCAGCTCGCCCAGAAGATGAAGGAGCTCATGGGTGACAACGCGAGGCGGACCTATACCGGCCTCATGCTCTGTAAGTTTCTTTAGGCCTCCTTTCCTTCCTACCCCTTCCATCCCTCACAAGCACTTTGTTTTATTTTATGAGAATATCAGAAACACCTCTTCTCTCTCTCCCCTTTCTTCTGGCCCCACTCTATTTCCTCCCCATAGAGGGACCATCGAGCCAAGACTTGGATACTGAATCCAGCCATGCTAATGTTTCGTGCCAATCCCTTGCCTTTTAACCCTTTTTTTTTAAAAAAAAAATAGTCGAACACTTCTTCCAGAACGCCCACGCTCGGCGTTTCTCCCCCCACGCCCTCCAATACGCCGTGGAGTACCTCCCCTACGCGGTAGGGCGAGGTCGGGGCGCCGCCGCCGCCGCGGGGGATGACGACCCGGGCACCTCGGGATCCTCCGGCCGGCCAACCAAGGCTTCTTCTTCTGTGAAGAAGGAGCCGTCGGCGGCGGGGACGACGACGGAGGCCGGCTCCTCGTCGTCCTCCAAGCCGAAGCGGCCGAGGGTCCGCAAGGCGGCCGCCACCTCGCGGGTGCTCAAGCTCAGGGGCACCGCAGACAAGAAGACGGCCTCGGAGTCGGACCGGAGCCGCCGATCAGACGCTCCCTCCCCCGCCTCCCCCAGCGACGCCGGCAGGGACCGCTCGCTCTCGCCGGTCCCGGCCAACCCCCCTCCGGCGCCTCGGCCGAGGAACCTGCGGACGCCCCGCCTCGCCACCGCCCTGCCCCTGCCGCCCCTGCCGCCCCTGGCCCCTCTGCCGGCTGCTGCCCCTGTCCTCCGCCGTCCCGCCCCCTGGGACAGCCGCCTCCTCCCGATCCTGGGAACCCCGCCGCCGCCGCCGCCTCCGGTCCCTGCTCCCTTCCCGGCCGGCCCCCACTACCACCACCACCACTACGGTGGTGGATACGTCCCCTTCGGCTGGCAGCCGGTGCCCCCGCCCCGCCAGCCCACCCACTACCAGGTGGGGGATGCCTACGGGCATCCGACCGGCTTCGCGCCGGCCGACCCCTCCGCGCCCTGGGGCCCCCTCCCCCCGCGGCCCGCCATGCCGCCGCCAACGGTGCCCCTGCTGCCCCGGCAACCGGGGTACCACCCCCTCTACCCGGCCGCCGCCTCCTTCTTCCCACCGCCGCCGCTTGCCGCCGCCAACCACCAGAGTCCCCGGACCCAAGACGAGGGGGAGGCCGCCCTGGGCCTCGCTTTTCTGGCCGGTTCTTCCTCTGGCCAGGGCCATGGGCCGGCCCATGGCCAGCCCGCCGACGGACTTGGGGGCTCGTCGGAGGAGGAGTGGGGTCGTGCCGGCCGTGCTGGGAGGCACAATGGGAGGAGGATGGGTCGGGATTCGGGCCCTGTGAGTGGCCATGGGGAGAGCGACGGTGGTCGCCGGAGGAGCAGCGGTAGGGTTTCGGAGCCCGCGCCTCGGTCATATGCCGAGACGGTGGTCTCGGAGACGGGCTCGGCGGCACCTAGCCTGGTGCCCGACCAGGGGAGTGCCCCCAGCACTCCTCGGGGAGAGCCCAAGACACCGAAGGAGGGGGAGGAGTAGGGGGAAGGAAGATTGGGAGAAGGAGGAGTTTGGGGGATAGATAGGGGGTGTTTGGGAGTTGGTTGCTTTCTGCCTTGTTTTTTCTTTTGGTTCTGGTTTTGGGTGGTGTTTTTCGGCGGGGGAGGAGGGAAGGGGGAGGAGGGAAGGGGGAGGAGGAGGAGGTATAGACGTTGTTTTTGTCTTGTTTTTGTCTTGTTTTTTTCTTCGGTGTTTTGCTTTCCTTTTGCAAGCTTGTATTTCGTTGTTTTTATCTTTTGCGTTTTTCTTTTCTTCTTTTTTAAAGCATGGGTCGTTGCCTTTTCTACTTTTTGCGGTGCCTTTGCCTTGTTCTTGCCTTGCTTTTTTCGCGGTGCTTTTCATGTTACTTGTAATATTCTGTACGATACCCCTGCGTAGCCTTACCAATCGATCGATGTCTTTTGAGAAACATCCAAGATGTAACTCGGTGCGTGGCTACAGGTTTCTTGCTATAGGGGAGCCTCGTGCTCTTTTGATGACCAAGTCAAAGCGGCCACTGACTTCCATCTCTTCACCCCTCGGCATTGCATTCTCAAGGCATCCATGACGTAGGTCAAGAAACATTAACTTTGGCAAATTGGGGTATCAAAAGCTGCTGGAGCAGAGCAGGTTTCCCCTCCGCAATTGCAAACCTTCTTAGAAGGAATTCCGTCTTCTGTTGCAACCTGAGGCATGCATGAACCATGGATGTAAGTGGTTTCTCGCTGGTGATAGACAGTAGCTCCGGAAAGTGGGCTTGCTTACGTTGTGCAGCGGTATTCTAGCTGCTTGCTCAGTGGGTGGCACAGGTATGCACAGGGCGACCAGGGGACTGAGGACCTGCCTTATCAGGCTATCACAGCACTGAAACCACCAATCAGAGACTGAAGCTGCACCACGTTCCGCCAAGACATGTTCTCGACTCGAATCCTTCTCTTCTCGAGTTCGCCAACCCGACCCTTCTTTTCTGCACTCTGCATGAGCTCCATGAGCTCCGGGACCCTGGATAGAGCTCTCGGTCAATAATTGGGACCACCGGAGGACCGAATCAGCGATTATCGATAGGCAGGCACCGTTCTCATGCGCACGTGCGTCTTCTGTCGTCCGTGATTCCTGGGACCTGGAGCTCTAGCTCGGTGCTGTCTTCGAGAAATGTTGCATAAACGCGGGAGCTACGAGCTAGGAAGCCCTGGCGGCACCGAGGCTAGGAACAGGCAACCCCTACGACAGCATCCCAAGCCGATGGGAGAGAGATTGAGGAACCAATGGCAGGTCTAACTCGCAGCATCTGGTCGTCTTGAGCAGTGACAGCGACAGCTCTTGATAAACGCGCCAAGCCGAGGCCCCGAACTTGGTTGGTGGGTGGGCAGTACCTACAGTCGTACTTGGGCCTGTCAATACAACTTTTCCTTTACCCCTCTTTCCCCTGTCCTTGTCCGTACGACCTTCGTACATCCTTCGGTCGGGTCGGGCGGTCGCTGATGGTGGTGCAATTTCTGTGCCTTTTTGGCAGGTGGGCTGCGAATCAACGGGCAACGACAGATGCATTGCGACCTTGAGTGAGGGGCGGGAAGAGCAATATAAAATGGCGAGGGGGACGGCATAGCAAGCTCGACAGCTGCGCGAAGCTCCAGGCAGAGAGCTCCTTCTTGGCCCTCCCTCGCGTCTGCTTGCAAGCTCACGTTCGTTAAAAGAGCTGGCCAGAGTCTAGTCGCGAAGCTCTCCCAAAGCAGGAACTTTTCTTGTAGATCAGGCTTCCTTCTGGGCGCGTCCGTCTCGCGCCTCCCAGACAATCACCAAGATGCGCGTCCAGCTTCACCCCTCAGCTGCCATTGCGGCACTGGGCTTGCTTCTGCTGCCGGCGGCCGTGGTCGGCCAGACCTTCCAGCGTCTCGGCACGTGTCCTACCCTTGGCTGCATCCTTCCGCCAGACCAGAGCGCCTTCCTCCCCGGCCAGGAATTCGACATCCGCTTCGAGGTGCACGCGCCTCTGAACGGGTCCGAGGCGTTCAACAAGGGCGTGCCGGACGAGAGCTTCTCGGCGACCATCAAGAAGGAGGGGGCAGCTACGGCCAAGAGCATCATCTCGTTCTTCGGGGGCAGCCGGGTCGAGCCCAAGGTCGAGAAGTGGACGTTCAAGTGGTACGAGGATCTGTTCGCGGAGGACGCGAAGAACTCCACCGTCGTCAACGTCGCGTCCAAGGTCTACCGCAGGGTGGCGCTGTACGAGCCGGGCACCTACACTGTCGAGCTGAAGCACTACAACGGCTCAAGGAGCACGGTAGCCACATGGACGGTGCGGCCCCTGGCAAAGGTCAAGAAGGCGAAGAACGTGATATTCTTCATTGGTTAGTACATCTACCGCAGAGCCCTGCTCCTTAGCGTCGAAGAATGAGTTCGCGAGTTCACTGACATGAAGCGATGGACAACTAGGTGATGGTATGACCACGAACATGATCACGGCTGCCCGGCTGTTGGGACACAAGTCCATCAATGGCAAGTACCAGAGCCTGCTGCAGCTCGACAAGTTCCCAGTCATTGGGCATCAGATGGTATGTTATCGAGAGCTGGAGGAATGACACGAGGGGCGTTCGTTTAGGGGAGAGGAGTGGAATGAATGGTCTCTAACAAATCAACGCGGCTGTTCCCAGACACATTCCATCGACACGTACATCACGGACTCGGCGAACTCGGCCAGCGCGCTCTACAGCGGTCACAAGTCTACTGTGAACGCCATGGGGTAGGTTACACTCTCATCCCTGACTGTCGCTCATCCTCGGCCTACACGCCACGCCTACCCGGTTCAATATTAACATCTTTCCGTACCTAGCGTCTATGTCGACTCATCGGCCGACATCATGGACGACCCCAAAGTCGAGACCATTGTCGAGCTGCTCAAGCGTATTTGGGTAAGTTCGTGATTCGGAAGATCGTCGAGCCGAGAAGTAAATGTTAACAGGCCATGTGTGAATGCACGAACAGGGGTCCGCGTGGGGAGCAGTGTCGACTGCCTTCATCGCTGATGCGACACCGATAGCCCTCACGGCGCACACCCGCTCGCGCGGGGCGTACGGCCCGCTCATCGACCAGGCTCTGAACGGCGTGACCAATTTCTCGTGGACGAACCACGGTGGCCCAGACGCATACTTCGGTGCGGGAGCGGAGCAGTTCATCCCCGGCTCCGGCTCCTACCTGGGCAAGGACTACTACAAGGAGTTCGCCAAGAAGGGCTACACCGTCAGCCTGAACAAGACCTCTCTTCTCAAGGCGTCCAACAGCTCTCGCGCACTGGGCATCTTCTGCCGGTCCAACCTGCCTGTCTGGCTCGACCGCAACGTCTTCAAGGACAACTTGAAGAAGCTGACCAACGACCCGACTGGAAACGCGTCGGCCGCTCTTGATCTCCCCGGGCTGAAGGAGATGACCCTCAAGGCCATCGACGTGCTCCACAAGCGCGGCGGCGACAAGGGCTTCTTCCTCATGTCCGAGGCTGCCTCCATTGATAAGCAGATGCACGTGCTGGACTATGACCGTGCTCTGGGCGACCTCCTCGAACTGGACGACACGGTCCGCGCCACAGTGAAGAAGCTTGAGGCGCTGGGCATTCTCGACGACACCCTGATTGTGGTGTCGGCCGACCACGGTCACGGCTTTGATGTAAGCACTGGACACCTGCGATCCCTCCTCTTTCCTTGATTCGCCATGTTGCCCCTAAATCCTTGGTGCTAACATGCTCGATTGATCCACACGCTCAGGTCTTCGGCAGCGCCGACACCAAGTACATGGAGGCCCAAACCACCGACCGCAAGAAGCGCAACGCCATCGGCGTGTACGAGAACTCGGGCAAGTCACAGTACACCATCGAGGCGCCCGGCGTGAGCTACGGCACGGGGCCCAACTTCCCCCTGAACTGGGACCCCCGCTACGTGATCGCCTCCGGGTTCGGCGCCAACCCGGACCACCGCGAGAGCTACCGCGTCAACAAGGACGGCTCTCGTACGCCCGCGACCAACACGACGGGCTTCCCCGCCACCGACTACTACGTCAACCCCAAGGACAATCCGCTTGGCTTCGTCGTCAACGGCACGCTGCCGACTAACCAGCCCCAGGGCGTGCACTCGCTGACGGACGTGCCCGTCTACGCCATGGGCCCCTGCCAGGATACGTTCGGCGGCACGTACGGCAACGTGGACCTGTTCTACAAGATCGCGTCTTGTCTTGGGCTTGGTCAGCCCACCAACAAGACTTGCTCTACTTCGTGAGGCCAGACCAAGTTAACACAAAAAGCTTGTTGTAATTCATTCCCAGGCTTATGACACATATGACGACGACGATAACTCTTTTGCTCCTCCAAATACCGAGGGTCCTGTCCATACTAGTAGATCTGAACCCAAAATCTCATAATTTAATCTTGATAAGTCCTGACCGATCGTGATAAGAAAAAATAAAATAAAATAATAACATCTAAGACCCTCCCTCCGCATCATCCGGAGATGGTTCCCTATTTACAGCCCACAGCGCCGATGTGATAGCCATCGCCTCACCGTAATCAGGGAGTGTCTCGTCCGCCCCCTTCAAGCACGACGAGTGAAACCATAGGCCGTCCTTCCGTCCAAGGCCCCGTGATTCTCCGTCATCAAGCCGGTCAGCCAGGGTGGCCAGCCTCGGCCCGGCCCGCACCCCGCCACCGACGATGATCTCTACCCGGCCCCGAGACGCCTCCAAAAGGCGGTCCAGCACGTCCGCGTGATCCAGCGCGCTCCCGCGCCCGCCAGACGTCAAGATGGCGTCGAAGCCGCAGCTGATCACGTCCTCAAGGGCCTGCAGGGCATCGCCCTGAGACACGAGCTCGTCGAACGCCCTGTGGAACACGCACGGAAACGGCCTCGCCAGCCGGACGAGCTCGCTGTTTCGCTCGATGTCCACCTTCAATAGCATCCTCCCACTCTCAGCCCCTGTCCCTGTCACTCCCCTCTCGCTGTTGTTGCTATTTGCGACGTTTCCCTCTTTCCTCTTCAGAATCCCAAACACGAACCCGTCGCCCAAATCCTCTCGAAGGAGAGGAGGTTTCGCCTCCTTGAACGCGACGATGGCGTCGCGCATCCCCGTCTCGAATTCTTTGTGCGTGTAGATGAAATCCGGCTCAGGTTCCAGCTCAGGTTCCGGCTCAGGCTCCGGCTCAGGCTCCGGCTCAGGCTCCGGCTCAGGCTCCGGCTCAGGCTCCGGCTCAGGCTCCGGCTCAGGTTCCGGGCCCGCTTCCGCTTCCGCTCCCGCTGGCGCTCCAGCTTCGCCCTCGTCACGAGATGATGGCGAAAAGGGAGAAGGCGCGCCCCGCGGACGGATCATGACCCGCACCGGAGCGCGCTGCCTTCCATGAAGAAGAGTGGGATAGGGCAGAGGTGCCGGTTCTCCTATCACGTCCACTACTTCCGGGACAGACGGCGTCAGGCCGCCGGCCGCGTACGACCCGGCGGCGTTCAGTTCGATGCGGTCCGCGCCGAGGACCACGGCCTTGTGGTAGCCGAGTGCGGAGAACACCGGTATTTCCAGGTTCCCGATGCGTCGACGGTCCATCGCGTGTCTGAGCACTGTTTATCGTCTAACTGGGCTAGAGCCTGTGGAGAAGGGTTCTCTCGCGGGGCTGATTTTGTTTCCTTTGTGCACCTTACTTAGTCCCAGATCTTTGTAATACAGGCATATTTGCTTGATAGACCCCTGAGGAGCAAAGCAACTTACCTCTCATTTCAATGTCGAATGGGACAATAGTCAAGCTTCGCTCCTCCGCGTGGATTGTGGAGGACAAAATTATGGGGTAGCTCCTCTGTGGCGTTTTGGAAGCACGTGATACGGGGCGAGCACCTGGCTGCTTAGTCAACGCGAGCGCGTTATTCTCTTTGTAGATTAAATACGGAGGTGACCCCTCTCTTTAGGAGAGCATCACTCTTTACAATACAACGCTCTATTTTTCCTTTGTACGTAGGGGGAGAACGTCACATCCTCAGCCTTGCTTACCTACCATGGTGCGCGGGGCCGTTTTTTGAAGGCGCTTTGGGAGACGGCGAAAGCCCTTGGAGACTGTGAAAAATCGGAGGGTGCTTTGCTTCTTTCGTCGCAGACGACGGTTTTCTAGGGCAGGAAGATGATTTTGCAGCGCAAAAAGGTAATTTTGCAAAAGGAAGGTAGGTAGTCTGGGGAAACAAAAAGGCGGTTTTACTAGGCAGGAAGCGATATTAGAAAAAGGAAACGACGTATTAGAAGTTTTTGTTTTTTTTTAGCAGACCGGTCCTGTTCTTTATAACGGTTTGCTTTGAAAACGATCTCAGAGACGCTATTTGAGACAATCTTCGCCCTTGCGTCGCAGACGACAATTTTCGTATGCTGAGATTGATTTTGTTATATGGGAAAGGCGTTTCCGCAGCGTCTTTAAAAACAAGCACCGCGCTATGGTTGGTACCTACCTAGGCAAGATAGGAGGAAATGGGGGATGTGCGGCTCCTTTCTGTTTTGAGCCTGCCATTCGGGCTGTGCACTGGCTTGTATGAGAATGACCATCCCCCAAACAGGAATACCTCGGTAATGTTATGTCGCCCATGACTACCAGCGTTTCATTTTGGCTCATTTTCCTCTTCCCCTCCCCTAAGCTGTTTGTTTCGGTTCAACCTTTTTACGCTCTCCCCTACTGTACCAATATCTCCCCAACTGATGTGAGAGGACGAAGAGAACATGGCCTCCGTCGCTTGCAGAGACCCAACGTCTGAAAATCAACGGTTAAAAAATTCACGCCTCAAGAACGAGAGAAAAAGCCGCTCGGGCATCGCTCAGGCCACTCGCAGTATGAGATGGCCGGCTTGTGCTTTTTTTTTTTGGGGGGGGGGGGGATGCTCCCTTCCGAGCTTCACGTACATCGGCCGTTTCTGGGGTCGCCCCCAAGCAGGTACGACTAGGCGCTAAACCGCGTGCAGGGGCCCCGGGCGTTGGCCTCCTTGTCGAAAAACATGGTCACCGCCACGCTGGCAAACGCGATCATTGAGAGCATCCTGCCGTACGTCATGTCATGTCTATCCGTGCAACAAGGGAGTTGATCAGGCCCTCTCTCGGCTTCGACCCGGCCCTGCCTTCGCCTTCCTTGGCACCCTCGCCGCGCGCAGCCTCGTCCCGCTTGGCCCTGTCCATGTTGCCCTTCTCCGGGGCGGAACGTTGCGACAAAAGAAGTCGACATACGGTTTCGGGTTGACGATGTACTTGGACCGCGGGCCGTGTCCACAGCGACTGTGTCCACATCGGAGAGGGGATCTCGAGGCGCGGGACGTCTGCGATATGACGAATCTGCATGCCTTGCTGCTATGATCAGGAATGGGCGGTTCTCCCCATACCGCGAATACGTACAAGAGATTTATGGGATAATGCGGGATGGTAGGCTAGAGCAGCTACGAATGATACCTGAAGCGGGCTGGGCAAGTAAGGAGATGGTCCACGGGCTCACACCAATCGTAAACCTGTCTTGCATGTACGCCGTAAAACTCACCAACGGCGGGTCCGCGGGGATGACAGCGAAATAACGGACTATTAGGCTTGTCGCATTTACGCCTGGGGTCAGGTTAATCAGTCAGAGGCATCTATCCATCAAGATTGAAGACAGCCGAGACCTAGAGGCGGACCGACGTAGATAGGAGTAACGCCTATCTACCTCCGCGCGGTCGCAGGAAATCGAGAAGTAGCACTCAACTTAGTGCACTGATGCTGCGGATACAAACATCTTCTCCCCCTTGGTGAGTCGGGCTATGGTATATCGAAAGCTTTCACATAGAACCAGCAGAAATGTCCCTGGTTTTCCCGAAAAGGGTTGGGCTCGTCCCGTACTGCCCGCCTCCGAGATGAGGCAACTTTATCCAGTGGCAGTGGGAGGGCGTGAGGCACGTATGAAGCGCCCCCCTCAGCCTCCCAAGTGTAACTGATCGGCTCTATGGACCAACACAGCTAGTCCGAGAGTACTGCTAGAACCGGAAGACATCGGAGGTTACCAGGCTGATGCAAGGTAATACATTCTCCCGAATTTGGTGGAAGTTTTGTCCTCCGTGAGATCCTGGGAGAGTACTGCGACCTGTTTCAGTCACACCGTCGACTTCGGCACGCTCCCTCCCAAGACTTGTACAAAGGAGGCCAGGCAGGTGAGGTGGCCAAGGACAGTACGGCATCGACTGCCATTCATATTTTTGTTTGGCTGTCTGGCTGGCTATTGCCGCCTGTGACTATACTGCCACGCGCCATTCGTGACAACGAATCTAGGGCTCCGTGACTGGCTTCGTCACTGCCTTGGAGTTTGGCGATGCAGCCTGGGCTAAGAGGATTCTTATATATGAGAGCTAAGAGGTCGTGTTGATGCGCTGATGAACTGGTTGTATCCCCTTCAATGTGTTTTCTGCTTCAGTGATTCCATTGCACTGAATTCCACGCTAGAGGGCTCGGCGACTTGGATCTGTATCTGGCCCGATCTTAGCCACTCCGATAATGCCGGTTGTCCAACTCGGAGAAATACCAGGCGGCAGTCCGCGACTACCGGCATAGCTGTCGTCACCATCAGCACCCTACCTACGTCTAGGATCAAGTGAGTGGGTGCTGTACCCCTTTCCCTCTCCACCTCCTCTGAGACATACGCGTAAATAGATGCAGTGTCACCACTTCTCCCCTCTGAGTCGTCATGGGGACAGAAAGACGGGAAGTCGACGGTCTTGATACGAGATCATGTGATGTAAGTACGGAGGGCAAAAAATTGCGAGCTGCTGACCGCCTTTGGACGGACGATCTTGTTTCCACACTCTTTTGTGTACATTCTCCAAACGTACACGCAGAGGCGCGGCGCTGGTGCCGAGGACTCGGGAAGGATTCCGGGGGAAGTATTACAGCCACGCAGATGAAAAATTAGAGTTGGATATACGCTCACGGAGTTGTCTGCAGAGGGAGTGTCACAATTGGGGAAATAACATTTGCATCACGGCTATTTCTCTCGAATCTCAAGCCCCCTAAGTTTCAACCGGATCGTTCACGATGTTTGTGGCCGTTGTGAAGCAAGTCGACAAGAAGCGTATCGAGTTTCGGTTGCAGAAATAAATGTATTTGCCCTTAAAATGCTTTTTTAAAGGAGTGACCATTAAAAGGCGCGAACACGCTGCCAAAAGAACAGAAACCAAGGTCTAACAAATTCAACATGAAGGAATGAAGTAGTCCCAAAGAAGCTAACCGGCTCCTGTAATGCAATTCCCGTCCCAAAATGCAATTCCTGACCCAGCGATGCCGCCCCCGAAATGTCCCTAGATGTCTACAAAGGAATGAAACCAAGACCTGATGCCATGCTAGCTGCCTTGATGTTGTTGATTATGACAAAGGGAGAAGAAAAAAAACAGATGATTAAAAACCGCAGCCGCTGATGCGCTTAGCAGTTGTAGGTCATGAAGATGCCGGCGTTGGCGGCCGGGTTGAAGGTGACGCTGCCCGAGGTCCACGAGTTGGCGATCTCGAAGCGGTAGGCCATGGGCGCGTCGGTGCGGCAGCCGAAGGAGTTGATGAACTTGCGGGTCGTCTCAGTCGGGTCGCTGGACAGGGTGATGGTGCCGACGAGGGAGCCAGGAGCAGGGCCGTTGAGGTCCCTGACGTTGAGCTGGGCGTTGCCAGTCGACGAGATGAGGTAGTTGGGAGGGAAGTGCACCTCAAGCTGGCAGGCGCCCGTGGCGGGGGCGTGGACGTCGAAGCTCAGGTCCTGGTAGTGGCTGTTGCTCACAGAGAAGGTCTGCGGGTAGGCGGCAGCCTCGCTGGCGCACGACGAGCGCTTCGGAGTGAGAGGAGAGGCCCAGGCGGCAGTGGCCAGGAGGGCAGAGAGGATGGCAGAGCTGGTGAACTTCATTTTGAAGGTTGGTTGGTTGGTTGAGTGGTGGGAGTTAAGAGAGTTGAGGATGAAAGCGAAGTGGTAGTGGTGGTGGTATTGGTGGTGGTAGTGTTGTTGTTGTAGTAGTTGCTATTGATTGCTTTGTGTTGATGATGGTGATGAGGATAGGAGATTTTTCCCATCTGGAGGGAGGGCATCTCTATCCTTATATAGACGAGATCATCACTTGATGACAACGAGGTCCTGCCTCTCATGATACAAAATTTCCCGTCTTCACCTCCGCTACTCGGTTGCCTCTGGATGCCGTCGATACTAAGCCCTAAGCCCCCTCGTGTCAACCTGAGCAGGCAAGGAGGGTGTGTAGGCACAGTCTTTCCGGGAAGGCTCGTGACGGCTGAGATCGCCATCGGCAGGCAGAGTCTAACATGACTGTTAGCCTATGACACGAGAGTAATTGAGGGAACCAAGACAGAAGGCCGTTGCGAAAATAGACTAGGTCCCCCGCCGAGGGCCCGCCACATCTCACACTGCCCAGCAGCACCCCGACCTAGAAGAGACACTCAGTCTCAGCTCCGAGAGGGGCATGGTATAGAGAGTCAGCAATCAGTAGGGAGGATACGGAAGGACGAGGCGAGGAAGCTACAGCGCTGACGGAGGGGTAGGGGGAGCAAGCTAGGTAGCCACGAAGGTCCGGCTTGGAATCGGGATGCAACGATACTGCCGCTAGCTAGTCGATGTCTGGAAAGCTACGAGAAGCACCCGGTGGGTGCCCACCCACACCACTCATACATGGACGGACTCGACGACAACGAGAGCAATATGGAGGGTGGTGGGCTCACATGGCTTCTCCGCACTCTTATTGGAGGGAAGTAGCAATGGTAGTACCGGTGAGTGAGAGAAAATGGGACGGAGGGTATGACATGTGCGGAGGCGGCTGACGGCGCAGCTACTGCGGCTGCCAGTAGCCCTCGAAGCCAGCCCTACTCATCATAGGGGAGCTGGTAAGTTGCTCCCGAGTTCGGACTAGTCTCGTCTGGCTGGACGCAGTGCAGCCCGGCTAGCTCTGCTACGTAGCCACCACCAAGCTGTCCCTTGTTGTTTTTTCTCCGAGAGTTATTGAATGACACCGGGGCTTATTGCTGAGAAGCCACACGAAAATTCCCTCTCCGCGTCTGCGGTGTGTCCGGGGCGGTGCACATGCCCATCCACAACTCGTGATAGGTGCATATCGTCATGTGAAAAACACGCGAGGAACAGCAAAACAGAAGCCAATAACCACTCCAAAAAAAAAAACAACGTTCATCAGCGGGAGGGACTGAGCGCTGGATGGGACTTGCCACAAGCGCGACATATGTGCAGAAGAGACGGTGAAAGAAGAGGAAAGTAAAAATAAACCCCAAAGAGGACTCTCGGCGTCGACGCTGGACGAGCGAGTTTGGCGGTAATTTAGAGAGGGAGCCTACCTTGGCAGGAAGCCATCAATATCGAGACAAGGACATATCGTCCGGTCTTCAGCAGTAGGTATTCGGGCCGCATTGATGATGCTCTCATGCAAACACGACGTTCTGCGCTCGAGTAAGAAATGCAGACTTCCGCACTCCGACAACTTGCAGAGCAGAGGGAGGCGGCCCCCGCAGCACCGAACCCTGGGAACAAACGATGGACTGCTGCGAGCAATGGCGGGGGTTAGACATGACAGTAAGGCTGAGCAGCTCTCCCCCTCAGCAGCTAGCCGGAGATCCAGAATCGCCGAGCTCAAACCTGGCCTACCGAGCGAGACCTGAGTCTGCCTGCCTGCGTAGGGCATGGATTCTTCCTCCTCATCTGCATGGAACGAGGGTGTTCGATGCGTTGTCGAGCGCCACGACCGCTGTTGTGCGCCGCGGGAGACGCTCGCGCCGTGGAAAGGGTGGAATTCCAACTCCATTCGTTGCGTGCGTACACGTCAGGCCGTGAGAGCCGGGCTTAGGGGGCCGTAGGCAGGCTGCCGGTCTGGATTGTTGATCGAATCCATACACGAGGACACGAGGACCACCACCCACCGCCGCCCGACTTGCTGGGCCGGATGGTTCTAAAAATAAAGTAGAAAGAAAAAAGGGAAATATTCGCTCAGTTCTCAGACAGCAAAACGGCCTAGCAGCGAGGGGAGGCGATTTGGAATAGTGCAGTCATTTGGTTAGGCAGGCAGGCAAGCGCGACCGAATCCTCGGGCCCTTGTAGCGCGATGATGATGATGACGTTCGAAAAAGGCAACAAGAGTTGAGGATGGAAGAAAGGATGAACTGTGGAGAGAGCTCGAGGGATGGAGGAGGGATGAACCCTTGGACTCGAGAAGACCCTGGCCTGCCAGCCTGGCATGACGCTAACTCGAAGTGGTTTTCGGGGTTATTAGGGCTGGAAACTCCGCGCCTCCCAGCTGCACGGTTAGCTGCAATTAAGCTTCGAGCCAAACATGCATCCTGCTCCTCGAGCGTTCTGAGTCCTCGCTCATTCTCATCAATTGCTTTTCATTTCTGCTTTCAACATCCCAAAGACGGGCAGTCCTTGTCCGATTCCGAACGAAAGAGAATCCTAGCCTTGTTGAAATTTTGGTGAGAATATCGATCCCTCCACCCCTAGTCCAGCCAAGCCAGCCAGCAACAGGGTCAACGGGACCAGAGAAGCCAATAAGCGAGTCAGAACAAAAACAAAGGACCGCGCCTCTTGCGCTCTCGAAGAGTGTAGCGCGGTGGCGGCGAAGTTTCCCGAGTACGATCCAGAGTTACAGGCGATTGACATCTATGGGATTTGTTTTTCACAACGTTGCATTCGCAGTCTGGTAACTGGATTGATGATGACGATGGTTGCGAGGGAGCCTGTACTCTTCGTTTGCGTGTAAGTAGGAACTGAGATTGATGGTTTACAAAACCCCCCCTGTAAAATTGTCAAAAGTTTGTTGATCCGCACAGACAAAATACCTGAGCTCATGAGGAAAAAGCCTGTCTCCAAAGTACCAGGGATCCCCAGAGTTGACAATATTACAGGGGGAGTATTGTATGTATACCTACCCAGGTACTCAGCATGCGAATCGTGTGCGCACTCGACAGAAGGAAGCAGTGCTATGCTCTCGTGCCGGGTTCAGGTTGGTTTGCTGCGCCGACTTCGCTGGCAAGCAGGCACGGCACACGAGATGAGCGGAGGCGAGGCGTGGTCAGCGGGCTGACGGCCATGGATGCCATGGCCCCTCTGAACCAGCCAATACGGTCACGAGACTGAGAGTGGCCATCAACACACGTCAACGGCGAACACCGCGTTCATTCACCGACATTCGCTTCGCTCAATAGTCGTAATAATAGAGCTCCTCTCGGGAAATTCCAGGCCACTATGGATGGCCTCATCTCCGCCATATCCGCCTACACGAGCGCATGTAAGCCGTTAGCTGTGTAGCTCGCTAGGGCAGGTAGCTACCTGGTCGGCCACCAAGGAACCAAGGATGATGCCATCGCGATGCGAAGGGCATCCGACGGGGCACAAGGCATGCGAGAGTGGCTCAAAACGGTCCTAATGAGCGACGGCCACGGGACCTGGTCCAATGCCGTTGCTTGTCTGCCTCTGTTTCCCGGGCTTCAACTGGCTGCTGACGGGGATCTGTGGGGCGTCAGATTCGGGATCCCGGAGGTATCCTCCGTACATACTGGCACACATGGTACTTACCTGTAGGGTAGTATTTCAGCCAAGATGCCGGCAACGCGCCTTTGCCGCAACAACCCGTATCTGTTGCGTTCTCTCCATCACAGCCGGCCTGTGGCGTGCGTTGAGACGTAGCAGGTGCCTTAGGTAATAACGGTTGTGAGGCCTCTTCCTCCTCCTTTACTTTCACTATTACACTCCATTGGTTGGTTCGACGCTGCCGATTGGGTGATGTAAGACCAGCCAGCCCCGGATGGAATGGTTGAGCATTTCGGCACTCTCGAAATGAGGAGACCATCTCCAGGCCTGAGACCAGCTGGACAGGTACGGAATCTCCCCTAATGACCACAGGATCAGAGATCCAAGAATAAACAATATTTGCCGAGGCATCGGCCATGGAGGGTAACTATTGGTGCCTTAGGCAGGTTGTGTTCTTCTTACCTAATATCTAGCGACCTGTATGCACTCATCACGCAACGGGGGCAACCTGATCTGGACGTGGATCGGAGCCCGCGAAATCGATATGAACAAGTCAGTTTCGGTGTCCAAATTCATCTCGGCTCGGCTATCTGCCGGATCGACCTCGGTATGTAGGGGTCTCGTGGAATCCGTTCTTGCTAATGCCCTGAGAGTTCTAGATCAGTATCAACACAATGAGCAAGCGTGAAGGAGGGGGCTCCAAACAAACCTCCCTATTCCAGCTATGTAGACCTGTACGTAGGCACACTGAGAACTGGGGGTTAGTGAGACAAAGGGACTGTGCCGTGCAGCATGCAACGGACGTACTGGGAGCTTGACTGCGAGAGGCTTCCAGATACCTCCTAGGATTCGTGGTTGAGGCTTTCCTGTCTCTCGTTGGCAGAGTCTGGGAATCCCACCGCTCGAGGACTGCTTCGCAGATACATGAGAGCCTAGCCGACCCCACATAAGGCTGGGTACCTCTTGGAGCATACCTCAGGGCCAACAACGCAATGGAGCTAGACCAGCCTTCTCCCTTTCCACCAGAGTTCACGGCTCCCGAATGTAGCGGCTGACTGTTTTTTTTTGGGGGGGTATTTAAGCTTGAAACCGATCCGTTTCGGCGAACGGGGTTTTGAGACTCGGATGTTGTGTAATCTCTGTGTGGATAAGACGGGCGGCTCATCTGCATGAGAACATCAGCCGCGGTCCTCCCACCGCCGTGCCGAACCTCCGGTCCGGAATCGGCAGTGAACCGGCCGCATTAACGGCGATTGTGGTACTCGAGAACCGGAGGTGTCTGATACACTTCGGAAGGGATCGACGCGTTGAAGCATTCTCCTAGTGCGGTCTGCAAAAAGTGGACAAAAGCTCGGCTCCAATGCCCCACCGGACTTCCCCGTGACGACGGCTCTGCACGACAATAATTTCTATATCATCGCCACGTCGCCTAAAGCGGGATGGACATGGCCCTCGTGGAAAAAGTCCATGTCTGCTCTGTATCGCTATTGGACGCCACAGTGGCGCCTTTTCCAATATCGCAGTCCCAAACCAGCAAGCGCAGTGTGCCTCATCGTGATTTCTTGAGGATGCGCTGGCAGATGAGGCTAAACGGGGCTTCCTAGATGCGGCTGAGCGGTAATGAGGCGCCATGTCGGCAGGCAGCCCTTCAGCACTTCGCAGCCTCGCTAGAGTCCATCACCTAAACAAAGTTTTGGTCCCGCTCCTCGCGTCTGCTTTTTCACGTCTGCTCCTGACGTCTGCTCTTTTTCATGTCTGCTGCTCAAGTCTGCTTTGAACACCGGCCATATCGCCCGTCATGATATCTTCCAGGGGGTGGTGGCCTCTCCATCACGACAAACTTCGAACCAGTCGAAGCCCAAGACAACTTGGATCGGATGCCGGAGTCTTCCTCCTCCTCAGCACTTGTTCGCTCTTCGGCGGTCTCATGCCCCCTGCTTCGGCCCAGCTGACAGGGACGGTAACCATCACCAGTCATGATCTGTTCCGGCAAGCACGGTTGTGCGCCCAGTTTTGCATCTGGGGGCCGAACCAGGGGGACTTCTTTCTGAATTGCGCCCAGCCTTACCTCAACTCCTGCGTCTGCCGGCAAGATCTGCTGCCGGGCGGGTCGGCGTTTTTAAACAGCTGCGTCAACAAAATGTGCACCAACAACGCGGTAGACTTGAGCCAGGCTCTTCTGGTTTGGGACGCGTACTGCGGTCGTACGACCTATCCGCCCTACATAAACACGCGCACCGTGTCGCTGGCAACTTACGGGCCCTTCCCGGGTGCGAAGCCGTGCGCGCAGGAATGCCTGTGGTGGGCTAACCCGAACGACCTCGTGACCGCCCTCAAGTGTGGCCCACCGTACTATGACTCCTGCATGTGCAGGGCCGACTTGGTCTCCGAGGGCACGGGCTTCCTCAGCAGCTGCGTCAAGTCTGCCTGCATGGACGACGTGGACGTGGCCGGAGCCATCTCGATATACAGTGGCTACTGTTCATGGGCCACTCGGCCTCCAAGCGCCGGCGGGGCGGGAACAGGTAGGAGCATGCTAGAGAAAGGATTACATCCTTTGATGCGGAGACGAGAATGCGTGCTGATCAGAGTGTGGTTTAGCCCGAACGGTTCCGGCGAGCACTACTTCCCCAGCAACCGCCGCTACAGGCGCCACGACAACTCCGGGCACAGGGAGGTTTACCACAGTTGTTAAGACGGACGAAAACGGGTCCCTGACCACCGTGGTCGCGGCTGTCGTCACGGCGGCAGACCAGACGACCGATGCCGGTGAGCTGAGGCAATCAGACAAGATCGCATTGGGTGTCGGCCTCGGCCTCGGGATCCCTTTGCTGATCATTACAGTTGTAATGTGCTGGCTACAATTTTTCAGGAGAACATATTGACAGCAAAAGGTGCGGCGGTATCTTATGGCGCTGGGTTTGCACTAGTACGGCATGGCTTAGTAGTACGGAAGAGAGAGACACTGAATATAAACATAGGCAGTATAGTACATCGGAATAGACGCAGGCCCTGAGTGATGGTAGAATCGAGAGAGACAGAGAGACGTCACAAACGCTCGTTCGGGGACAACCACCAGTGCCCATGTACACAGTTCTCTCTAGTTCACGTCGTTACTCCGCTTCTTCTTGTCTCCTTCCTCTTCGGAGCGGGTGTAGAAGGCCACCTAGAGGTAGGTGCGTCGGCTGCTGCGTGCGTGCGCGTACAATTCTGGACCGAGGAAAAACGAAGCGCTCCCGAACCATCATAGAAGTTGAAGGTGGGCTACAACGGACGGGGTCTTCGTTCGCAACTGAACTGCCAAGTCTCGTTCATCGACACCGCGACGAGAGGCAGTATTAACGTCGAGGTCTAATCTATAAGACGAGGTGGTGATGTCGTGATGTGGTGGTAAGCACCAGTAGTTGTAGTATCCTATCCTACAGACACATTTGGTGAGTGTCTGCCAGTCTGCCAGCCCGCTTGCCCAATCTGTCTCTTTCTCTCATTCTGACAGGGTATATCCAAAAGCAGATCTTTCATCCCTAACAACAATGAACCCGATAACGGGGAGGGAAGGAAGCCAAAGAAAGGAATAGAAAAAGAAAGCCAACCAAGCTGTCATCAGCAGGAAGGGGGTATAATCTTTATAAACCTGACAAGACGACGGTAGATACTCGAACACATTGTTGTGGTTGTAGTACAAAACAGACAGGGTAAACAGATGTAGGTTAGGTGTAGGTATCCTGGTTTCATTATCCCTTAATTTTCATTCTTGGTCTCTTTCCCGCAAGTCTCTATAACAAAAGAAAAGAGGAGTATCCAGTTAACGAAGGTGGAAGTTTTGCTTCGTGGGAGAAAACGATAGGCGTTTATATATAATGGTGGAAGGGCGAGGCTGTGATGAGAGAAGGCTGAAAGTGTGATGAAAGGGAGCTAGAGAAGAAGAAAGAGAAGGTGGGCTGCTCTTGACAAGCCTGTCTGTAGTGCTAATCGTCATGGACTCGTTCATCTGCGTAAAAGACTGAGGTGATGCAAAAGAAAGAAGAGACACTGTTTGCTGGTGCTGCTCAGGCGGCCGCACCAGCGCGCGAAGGAGTAGAAATGTCATCATCGTCGTCAACATGAGGGTGGTTGGTGTAGCTGTTGCTGCTGTAATCTCTGGGATACGCCCCGACGCCACGGGGGCTCGCAGTCCCACTGCCGCTGGCGCTGGCGCTGGCGGACGAGATGTAGCTCTGGTCGATGCGGAAGATCCAGTCCATCTTCTCGCGCTCGCTGCGGGCGGCGAAGAGCCAGGTGTTGTCCGTGCCGTAGATGGCGAACACGCCGGCCTGTAATCGCTCGCTGAGACTCGCGAGACCCGTCCGTGGCTTCGATGGGGAGGAAACGGGCCCGGAGCCGGTCCAGATGGAGGATATCAGACGACCGGAGGATGTCCTCCGGTGGCCTATCTTCACGCGGTCGACATTGTTGTTGGTGGTGTCATCACTGTTCTGATCGTGCTGCTCATTCGGGTGATCTTCGTGGTCCGGATCTTGATCATGGTCATGGCCATGCCCTTCCGCCTCGAGGAGCCCCAAGATCCCTGGTTGACTGTCGACGCGAGAGTTCCGGAGGCCGACGATGGCGACCTCCTCGCCGTCATGAACGCTGTGTATGTGGAGGTATGGGCGTCGTAGCTCGACGAACCGCTTGACCCAGCGGCTCGAGTCGCTGCTAGGTACTAAGAGATAACCGCCCTTCATGACGGTAGGATTCTTGGTGGCACGGACCACAGTTGTGACCAAGCCTGGGGTGCTGACAGGATCTGGTGCGACCCCATTGGCCGGCGGGCTCGTGTTGGCAGGGCTGAGTATTCGGACCGACGGATCCGGGTAGCTCGTCCACAGCTTCAGGCACCGATTCAGCAGGGAGGCTTCGTGCTCCGAGTACGTCGGGTGTTCGTGGTTCCCGTTCAGGTCGGATATTGTGATGGTGGGTTCTTCCGGCTCTTCCGGTTCCGCCGTGCCATCAGATTTGTCGGATTTAGGGGGTGGCGACATTGGTGACAAGATTTGTGAAGCTTCGGGGGTGTCCTGAAGGAGCTCGTCGATCGAGTCCAGGTCATCTGGGCGTGAGCCCTTCGGTGGAGGAATGTCTGGGTACTCGTCATCCTCGGTGTCCTGGCCTGGCTTGATTTTGGGCTCAGGGTGTCCAATCCTTCGAACAAAGTTCTGAACCGCAGCCACCTCAGCAATGCGTCTCCTCTTGCTCCTTGCATTGATGAAGTCGCTGACCAGCGACACACCCCGGGGAGTCCAAGCAGTCAGGTGCTCCTCGCCTTTGACGTAGTCATGCTGGCTGTTCAGGCGCCAGATGTCACACACCCTCTTGATGGGTGCAGGTCGCATCGACACGGTGAAGATGGCCGAGGTGGAGCGCACAATCCTGATGCTCTGCCACAGCGAGGAGAGGAGTGACGTCTGACGGACGAAGGATCGGGACAAGACCTGGCAGTAGAGGTCCATGGAGAACTTCACGGGCTCGGCGAGCTTGTCCGACGTGATTTCCCAGGAGAGGCACATCTGCACCTTGTACTTGTCG
The DNA here is from genome assembly GCA_003049485.1 of Ophioceras dolichostomum. Taxonomy (NCBI): domain Eukaryota; kingdom Fungi; phylum Ascomycota; class Sordariomycetes; order Magnaporthales; family Ophioceraceae; genus Ophioceras; species Ophioceras dolichostomum. The sequence goes on along the minus strand of PYST01000042.1, from coordinate 134,057 downwards.
GCGGTGACGCGGTCAAGAAGCAGTGATTCGTGTAAACTTGAGTCCCACTGGCCCATGATGGTGATGCTGCGGGTGCCGTTGGCGTTGTGGCGGAAGACGGGCTCTGAAGCGACCTTTAGCGGGATGTCTGCCGACGAGGAGGACATGTCTGGGGTCTTGCCGGCGGGGTCCACGAGCTGGATCTTGCCGACACGAAGAGAGGGCACGTTATCCCAAGGGAGGGCGTCGCCTGAGCTGTGATTCAGGTTGATAGCGATCCGCCGTTGCAACCCCTGGTGGAGCTGGAAAGTACCCGCGTCGAGCTCGCCAGTCTGCGTGACTTCCACGGGCACGTACTTGCCATTCTCGTCCATCTCTAGGATCTGGACACGTGCGAGCAGGTCGTGTTTTTCCTCGGTGTAGAACTGCGACTCCGCGATCCTTGCCGCTCTGGGTCTGCTGCGCGAGACGGGTACGGCATCTCTCATGTCGTCCCAGCTGAGGAGCTTCTCGAGATGCATAGTTGAGACCTTGGCGAAGATGGCGACCCTCAGGCTGAGGTCCTGGGACCCAAAAAGCGGAACGCTCATGCTATGAACGCTCTCGAACCGAATAGGCTCCTCGTCGAAGTCTTGAATCATCTGCGTCGTAGTGATGCCGTCCTCTTCAGAAACACCGGGGATGAAGAGTTGCGCGTGCACCTCCGTACCCTCGCGCTCCGCAAACCCTAGCATTTCGCTCATCACCACGTTGAACTTGAGCGTGTTTGAGGGCGCCCGCGCGCTCGACGGCTCTAGCGACAGCTTGATGATGCCGATGGCGTGAGACGTGTACGGTGAGAGCACGTCCAGCGCGAAATCCTGCACGCGGCTCTCGAAGACCGCCTTCAGCGGCACGTCGGTCTCGCCTATGAGCGAGTAGTGCGGCATGCAGGTCTCGACGAACGGGTTGTCGAAGCTCAGGTGTTGGGAGTAGTCCGGCTCGTCCAGATACTGGTACATCTGCCGCATCTGCCGCACGCGATCGTGAAGTTTCTCCAGACTCCATAGCCTCGCGGAGCTATCCTTGAAGTCGATAACCCGCACTCCAATACATGGCTTCGGTGCCTGCTCCAACGCGGGGTCGTCACCCTCGCTGTCAAGATTGTTGAGCACAAGGTCGTAGGATGAGCAGATGGCATGGCCGACATCCACAACGGTGAACTGGAAGACGACATGCTCCTCAAGTTCCTGGCTCATGACCTGGGCTTCCTTGAGAGTAGATGCGTGCTGTAGCAGCGTCTCGGCCATATGCACGAAGCGCCGCTTTCTCCATCGGGTGGCCACGACTTTGGCGCGCTCAATCTCTTCAGCGGACAGCTTTGGATTGGCCTTGGGTCGCTTGAGCGGGTCGAGCCTTTCGATCTTTGCCTCGAACTCCTTCCTCTGTACCTCGAGCTGGCTTTGCATGTCCGCCTTAAGTTGAATCAGCGCCTCCTCCATTCTCGCCTTCTCTCTCTTGATCTCCTCGACCTCGACGTTTGCGGCCTCGGCCGTCTTCAACTGGTCCCGGTACTCCTCTTTTTGCTTGTCCAGCTGGGTTTGCATCTCTTCCCGAACCTCACGCAGCTTGTCTTCGACCTCTCCCTGCTTGGGTGTGGAGGGCATAGTGAGAGCTGTGTCCAATGAGAAGTTGTCGATAGTCCCTGTAGAGAGGTACTTTTCGCGGATTGGATAAGACGCCATCGACTCCATGTCTTCTTCGCCTTCGCGGCCGTTGACGCGTTCCGCTCGAGCTCGCTGAAGCTGCTCAAATAGCGCGTTGAGCTCCTCGTCGTTCAGCTTGGCGAAGTTCTGGTCGGAGCCGAGAATGGCACCGGCGGCCTCTCGTCGGGCAAAAGACCAGTCGGAGTCGCGCCCGTTTCGGAACGGTGCCGGCGAGTCGGGGCGACTGGTGTCGCCAAACTCTGATCCCGCCTTGCTAACCGATCGTTCGTGCCCTCGAGAGGGCGTCCCGAGTGGCGACCTCTCGAGGTTCTGCAGTTGACTTGCTGTGATGGACTGGCGCAGAAGGCTCTGCTCTGCCCTCTCTGCCCTGGCTTCCATGGGATGGTTGAACCGGAATATGTGGAAGTCGCCGAGGATAACGCGGTAGCCCGAGTGCAGTTGTTTGGGCTCGGTGATTCGCTTGCCGTTGACCATGACGGAGGCGCCCTCGCACGGGATGATAGTGACCGTTCCATCTGATACTGCGTTTTCGAAGGTGCAGTGATCGTGCAAGATCCCAGAGCCGTTGAGTCGGATACCCGCCTGGTGATCGGCGTTGGATTCGCCGTTGCCAACCTTGGTCGTCCCGGGCTTGAGATTGTATACCAGGCATTCGGCCAGTAGTGGATCGTCCGACAAATTGACCAGGTGAGGCATCTTCTTTGGCGTACTCAGGCCGATGAAGCCCTTCTCGATGCTGATGCCCAGCTCCTCCAGGGCAGCTTCTCGTTCCTTGTGGATCTCTTCCGTCTTCTGCAGCTTCTGCTCCCAAGTCTGGTTGAGGTCCTGCAACAGCTTTTCGCTCTGGTTCAGCTGCTCGGCAATTTCCGCCTTCGACACCTTCTTGATGGTCCCGTCGGGCTGGGTGATGCTGACGATCTGTTGATCTAGCGGGGTCCCTTCGGCATAGACCTCGTCTGCGGGTACGCCCACTCCGCCGCCTCCACCTCCGCCTCCAAGCTTGCCCCTGAGAAGCGCCAACTCCTCCTTCAGCTCCCGGATCATCCGAGCATTAGCATCTTCGTTGACAACAGCGTGGTTCTTGATGCGCTTGGCCGAATCGGCGTATCGTAGTGTGCTCAGCGTCTCGTCGTAGTTGATGTCTGCGGGGCTGATCGCGGCGATCATAGCCGTCATACTGTTTCCTCCCAGCGAGTCCTTCAGCAGCCACGTCAACACACTGTCTCGGTAGGGCACCTGGCCGCCAGCGCCGCCCTTCTTCTTCTTCCCCGTGGAGAGATCCGCTAGCGCCGCGATCACACGGCCAAGTGTCGAAAGTGATCGGTTGATCTCGGCACCTTCTTTTAGTCGCGCGCCAGTCGCGCCTGTTGATGTTGCTCGTTCAGAGCCTGCCAAGTCGACCAGGCTGATTTTGGCGCCCTTCTCCATAGCCATCTTCGTCTCCACATCGTATCGCTTCTGCGTGAGCATGAGGGTGAATACGGCGTGACTTCGACTCGACGTCTCGTTCATGTTCGTCGCTGCAACCGTTCGCGCTTTATTGCCTTCGTCCATGAGATGCTCAATTTCCTGGAAGCTACCGACGACAAGCTTGGCAAGATCCTCGACGTATGGGCCGGTCGACGGGTGCTCTCGAACCTTCAGATTTCCCTTTGTCGTGGGGTTCAGGAGATCGCGCACTCGCTCGTTGTAGATCTCGAGATATGAGACCTCGACTGTGCACTTCAGGTTTGGGTCCGACTGCATCTTCTCTATGCGCTTGAACATGTCCTGGCAAATCATCGGGATAATGCCTGCCTCCTTGCCGTACCCCATCATCGAGTACGACTTCCCCGAGCCTGTCTGACCGTAGGCGAAGATACAGTTGTTATAGCCTTGAAACGCGTTGTCCAGAAGCGGCCTCCCCAAGTCATCGAACAGGTTCGACTGTCCGGCATAGTTGGGGGCGTCCCTCGCAAACGACCAGTACGACTTGTCGAACGCGAAGACCTTTTGGCTGACGTCCTTGTTCCCTTTTCCTCCAGTAACGTGCGTGAGGTCTGTTGGTGGCGTGAGGACGGTCTGGTTGTCTTTCATCTCAACGATGCATTGCGCGTTGCGGTCGATTTCTCGTCCATTAAAAGGCCGGACACGGACGACAACCTTGATGTTGCCGCCGCCGGCGGGCGCTGCGGGAGACATGGTGGTAGATTTCTAGGAAGAAAGACCTGCCAGCGGCGAAGTGTGCACGCGCGACTTCCGTGCTTTGGCAGGTCTCTCCGCGGTCGCTCGGTGAGGCGAGCGGTCAAGAGGGCGGCGGACGAGAAGGGGCGTTCATGCGACGGCGGCGGTCGAGGACTGAGGAGCAGCGGAAGTCAGGACAGCGCCTGTTCGTGATCATTCTCCGCAGAAGTGATCTGTTCGGTTTCGCTTGAGATCGGTAAAGCGGGAATCAAAGCTGGTGGTGGATATTCGATCGAGAAAAGTGATTCTGGAGTTTAGATGACCGAGAGTAGAGTGGGACCAACTCCCCTTTTTGCCAGCGAATTCGAGGCAAGCGGAGAAAGGAAGAGCTTCTGTTGCTGCGCCCGATGGTTCCGTTGGCGATGAGGTAAAACGATACGGTTCTCAAAAAAGGAAGCGCAAAGCAGAATGAGGACACAGAAACTCAAAGAAATGCTTTCCAGAAGACAAAAAAGGAGGGAAAGTATAACTCGTCGTCTTGCGACGCTTTGGAGGTTCCCTGGACATGGTTCCTCGCTCACTCGTGTCAACAAATTGCAGGACGCGGTCGCGCATGACTTCTTCATTGGGCCGGGAAATGTTCGTCATAGTTGGGAAATTAAGGTTTATTCACGTGTCAGTCGTCATCCTGGCCAGTTCACGGGGCAGTTCACGGGCGTTCCCCAGGGTTCGGCTCCCGTTTCATCGGCATTTTCGAGCAACAAGCCTCTTTGCCTTGTAGAGAACGAGAACCAGGTCACCGTGCAACCGCAGGTCTCCAGACTCGAGCCTTCGCTGAAACGATGAAAGCCCAGGCTATCTGTTGGTTCCCGCCTGATGACAGCAGAAAAATGCAGCCGGATCAAAAGGTCGAGACATTCACTACTCGAACCGGCTTAATGTGTCAAGGTCCTCAAAATTAAAATGATACCGTAAGTGGCTTAGTGTCCACATCGATCGACCCTGCAGCAATCGCACATCTTGCCCCGCGAATTCTGCCCGTCACCGCCAAAATTTTCGGCCTCGATGCTTACCCCTCCAGCTCCAGTGCCTCCCTTTTTTCCTGGCCGTTTTCACGAGCATTGCTCAGTTTGGGGCGATTTTGACCGGCAGTCATCAGATAGCACTTGTCGTTTCTGAATTCATTCCAGAGACTGTGTCATTGAGTATGGCTCCATCGGCGGCGCCAGCAGAGCCCGTTGCGGACTCCCCGCCTCAAGTTTCTGCGACTGCTCCTCTAGAACCTCCCTCGACTTCCTCCGCACCTCCGAGGCCCTTCCACAGCTTAATCTTAGATACCGGCCCCCTGATCAAAGGCGATCCGGCGATCAGCACTCTGGTGGCCCAAGCCGAAAAGCTGTACACTATTCCTGCGGTGCTTAGCGAGATCCGGGACGAGCAGACACGGACACGCATCAACTCTACGCTTCTCCCGTTCCTGAAGCTGCGCAGTCCGAGGCCAGAGAGCATCAAGTTTGTTACCGACTTCGCCCGGCGAACAGGGGATCTGGAGGTGCTGAGTCGGCCCGACATACACCTCATAGCTCTGACGTACGAACTCGAGATCGAGCGAAACGGCGGGGACTGGAGGCTGAGGAAAGAGCCGAACCAGAAACGGGTGAACGGGAGTGCCCCTAAGAAGGGTGGCTCCGAGAATGCCACAGTCGAAAATGCCCCGGCAGAATCCTCAACGACTGGCACCGAGGAGTTGTCATCCTCAGAACCGACCCAGACGACAGAGGAGCCTGCATCCGTAGAGTCGGAGGCCAAAACGAGCAGTAGCGTCGATATCGATATGCCTACCGAGAACGCAGGCGAGGATATATCAGAGTCGGCTACTACCGAAGGACAGAAACTCGATATTAGTTCGGAAACGCCAGATGACAACGCCGCCTCGAAGCCAACATCGGAAACGCATGGTCAGACCCCTGAAGACGGAGAGGGCTCCGACGACAGCGACGGAGAATGGATTACCCCTTCCAACATCAAGAAACACCAGGCCAAAGAGAACGGAATTCTAGCAGGACCACAGCCGACCCAGCGGATCCTGCAGGCCTGCCTCCTCACATCCGACTACGCGATGCAGAACGTCGCGATCCGCATCAACCTCAACGTGGTGTCCCCCGCGCTGTCTCGCATCACGCACCTAAAGAGCTGGGTGCTGCGCTGCCACGGCTGCTTCACCGTCACGCGTAAGATGGACAAGCAGTTCTGCCCGTCGTGCGGGCAAGCTACGCTCACGCGCACCTCGTGCTCGACCGACTCGTCCGGGAACTTCAAGATCCACCTGAAGCGCAACTTCCAATGGAACAACCGGGGCAACGTCTTCAGTATCCCCAAGCCCGTCCACGGCAGCGCCAGCGGGAAGTTGGCATCGGGGTCCTCTGGCCCGCAAGGCGGCAAGAACGGCTGGGGCCGCGACCTGATCCTGGCTGAGGACCAGAAGGAGTATACGGCCAAGGTGGAGGCCGACCGCAGGACCAGGTACAGGGACCTCATGGACGAGGACTACCTCCCCGGCATACTCTCTGGGGATAGGACCGGTGGCAACGGAAGGATCAAGGTTGGGGCGGGCCGGAACGTCAACGGGAAGAAAAGGAGGTGATTAGGTCTTCTTTCTTTTGTTCTGGAATTCAGGTCTACATTGAGGGATATAGACGTGATGAAATACCTAGGGTATGGTATAGACATCGAGGAATCCAGAAACCTCCATCCATGAACTTTGAAAATAGTGAGACAACCTCCTGGACATCATGGTGATGAGCCCAACGCCAAAGAAAAAAAAAACAAGAACCACCTATGAGCAAAAAACCGATCCACAACGCCTCGAAAAGCCAAAGGCAGCACCAGTGGTGGTGATACGCTACTCCTGAGGCATTTCATGAATGTTATGTGCTTTTTCCATACATCCCAGCCAGCGACGGGTGACCAGATAGATTTCCGTCGGGGGCCCACATCTACAAAATTCGTCCCCTTCGCAGTCGCCGCTCTGAGAGGAAGAAGCTCGGGTGGAATGAAGAACAGAATAAAAAAGGCGCAAGCTGGCGAGGCACATTCATTGCGATGATCTGCTGGACGCCTTCGGGTCCTCTAAGGTCGGATAAAATCAATGCGTTAGCATAGATTCGCAGCTTGAACCTACCTGCCTTCTCCGAGGGGAATGCGGGAAGGCAAATAAAGACATCCAGAGAAGGTTTTTTTCTTCCTTTTTCTTCTTCTCCCCTGCCCTAGATAGGTGCTGCTACTTACTCTTAGATGAAGAATTAGTCTTCAGCAGGCCAAAGCGCTTCTTGATGACGATGCGGTGGTGCGACCACTTGTCGTCCGGTGAGAAGCGTGCCGGGTGCGCAGACTTGGTGACCTTGCCCTCCAGCACCTTCTGTAGGGTGTAGAGGCGCTTGCCCGAGGCGTCGACGTTGCACATGAGATGCATCTTCGGCGATTTTTTGTAGGCGGTGGAGAGTTTGAATTCTTCTTTTCGGTGATTTTTCTGGAATTGTCGTATTTGATCGGGCTCCGGATCGGACTAAGTACTGTTGTCGTCGTCTCGTTGCCTCGTCGTCTCGTCGTCTCGCGTCGTCATTTGATTACTTTTTCTTCGCGAGGAAGCGGGGATCGGACGGATCGATATTCTCGAGAAATTTTTCTGCTGCAGACCCGTGAAGCAAGCTTCCAGGTTCTCACCGCCCGAGGGGTACGTACCGGTTTCCCATCCCCACAAGCTTCTTTCATCCTGTCCAGTGATATTATGAAATTCTGCGGGTAATTATGGGGCATCGAAGAGCTTGGCAAGCTTGCTTGCCCACAGAGTTGATTTAACTTTCATCCTAACTCTATTGATGATTCTTTTCCAGGTTGCGGTCCAGTCCGGGATTGTCTCTAGCAGTTCTTCTTTTTTAAAGAGTTGATTCGTAAGGAGTGTTGGTAAATATAAACCTCAAACTACCTAACCTAGGTACGTTTCTGTTTCCAACAAGTCGAAAATCACTGTCTTCGAAAGCGAGCCATTCCCATGATCCTCGCCATGCATGCCAAACTTGTGTTTGAGGAAAGCCTTTCAAGCAAAACTAAAAGGGCCCAACAATCTCCCCAACGCTTGTCATCGTTCTTTGAGTGTATTTCTAGAGGAACAGCTAACTCTCTGATGTACCAGTAACCATCCCTCTGCGCCCCTTGAATCCTCTGTACTATTCAGGGGCGTCCAGGGTCTTTCAGATCCCCCTCTCACTCCTTCGAGGTGGTGGTGAAGAGCCCCTTGACGAAGTCGAGAGCGCGGCGGTAGCTTCCGTAAGTGGCATAGGTGCCGTACGAGCCGTAGTCGCCGTAGCCGCCGGAGGGAGGCGGGTACGCGCCGTATGTCGTGTAGGTTGACGGGTAGTCGCCGTAGCTGGCGTAGTCCCGAGCCTGGGCCGCTGCCTCAGGGGCATCTGGAGTGGCAACTGGGGCAGCGTGGCCCGGTACGATGAGGATGATGGCGACGAGGGCGACTGGGGAGACCTTCATGGTGACTGTGGTCCGGGAGATCTGATGGAACGGGATGGTGCTAGGTTGACGAGCTCTGATGCTTGGGCGTTTGAGACGAGGAGGATGGAGATGCCTCGAGGCAAAAAGTTCAGGATCTCAGTGTAGGTGTTTGGATGTCAAGGGACGCGGACACTGTGGTGGACCTTGGGGATGTGGGAGGAGGGGAGCGTTTGCTGGAGCTGGAGACACGGAATCATTATAGAAGCCGAGGGATGCGAGGCATTTTATGTTCTTCAACATCCCCTACTTGTAGGCGATCACTGATGATCTGAACTTTCTGCAGGAATTCGCCGCCCGGCAGCGTTAAGCTGACAATCGTCCTTGCAATAGGGCGAACTTCTGAACTCGGTGTGTTGGCCACTTGCCACGCTATCTCGAAGCACTCTTTCGAAAAAAAAGCGCCTCGAGACAGCTGTGTTTTGAGGCTAATGCATATTGTCGGACTTGAAGCACGAATATCTCTCCTATCCCGGAAGTGGAAGGCTGGCTAGCGGGATACTTGGTCACCACCCACTTCCTCGGACTCGCATCCCATCTCCTCCTTGGTGAACCACTTCCATAGCTTTGGGAGAGAAGTATCGACAGCGCCAGACGAGAATGGTTGTCAAGTGCAACGTGACAATGCAAGTCGATAGTTGATCTTTATTCGGCTTTGGCCTGCCCCGGCTTCGACAGTCTGGCAGGCCGAGCTGGTCCATCTTTGGAATGCCGCCATCCGAAGCTCCATATCCGATTGATAAATCGGCCCTTCCAGAGAAGAGCGATCCCAAAAATACAAAGACCGGCTTAACCGCGCTGCTTCTGCTTTTAGTCATGAGTAAGCGGCTTCTGAGATTTGACTAGGGGCTCTGGATGAACGCAGTTTCGTCACTAAGATGCTGGGAAGCCGGTCTTGCGTGCCTCCTATGACGTGTGGCAGATCAGTGGTAGAGTCGAAGAGCTCTTATCCTGGTAGCGTGGAGAAGGCTTCCGACTGATCTTTACCGAATTGGTTCCTGCAGAAACCTTTACACCGTCCTTTTAATGCGCCTCTAAGCTACTAAGCGCGGGAAGGGTAAGGCGTGTCCATGGCTTCTCCATAGCGACCAAGTCTACCGACCAAGTCAAGTGCGAGCCCGGGCGCCCCGCGGAGGGATCGTCGCCAATACTGCCATAGTTAGCGGCATGCATGCAAACCTCGTTGGTATTTTCAGCCGCCCTGGACCAAGGCTGCAGAATCCAAGTCGAAATCCGAAGCCTTGCATTCCTGGCAGACGTCATCTTCAGAAACTGGTTGCCACGTCAGGTCAGCCAGCTGTGGTCTGGATGGATGGCATCATTTCGGTGGACTTCGGGTCGGACAGCTTCCTCCGCTCGGATTTAATTGCCAACACGTCGGGACGCACCTGACGACTCAATGGTAAAAGTTGGGGGTGTCCTCAATCGAAGATGGCGGCCTACTAGTTTGGTGTGCGCTGGTGCTGGTGCTGGACACGCTTCGACCGGCGAGCTTGCTAGCGGAATCCCCGCTTCTGGTGTCCAAGATTGGAAGCGACGACGCCCAACTCTGTCGTCAGTTCCTGACTTGCTTGACTAATAGCAACGGACACACCTTCTCTGTGAGGTGGCCACTCGAAATTCGGTGCTTTAGAATGGATAGCCCCAAGATCGCATCACCGTCTGCCAGATGGGATTCTGGGTAGATGTACTGAATCGCATTCATCTCTCCCCCTTGGTTATATCTCCCTTCCGTGTTGAAGATTACCATCATTTCGAGGGGAGCAATAACGAGTCTTTGCACCGATTGTTCACTCTCGATAACCCCAAGCAATGGCCAGTTTCTCCAAGGAGGTCTTGAAATACTCGCCCATCAGGGGAGATGACGAAGACTGCGACTCCTCCTCTGCTGAACATCGTTTCTCACATCGATCGTCGCGACCAGATATCCCCCGCTCATACATTGTTCTAGCAGGAGTCCTGTTACTTGTCCTGAACACCGGCTCCTTCTTCGTTGGTGGGCTCGTCGGCCTAAACAGCCAGAGCCTTGATCTCGACAAGCAATGTTCGCGGCACATTTCCAAATATTGTAAGCACCTACCTAGGTACCTACCTACTTACATAAGGATTGCACTTGCCCAGTTGCCCTGTCTTGACTTCGGTCTCTCTAACTCTCTCCCGCCTTCCCGTAGCGCCGGTCCTAAATGATGTCGACATCAAGTGGGACTACGTTGACTTCAACGGCTCGTTCCTCCAGCAGGATATCTACCGAAAGGCTGCCTCGCCAGAGGTCGATGCTGCGTGGGAGGCCTTAGGCGTTGACTGTAAGGAGCTCTCGTCGCATTCATTCTCCCACAAAAGCTTGCCTGGACTAACGTTACCTCAGACCGTCCTGGGGTGATTCCTCAGGAAGAGGGCCCGAAGAGCGGACTTGGACAGCGTCATGTCCAGCGCTCGGAGAAGTACGGTGGTGGTTATTTCGTCAATGTTGAGGGCATGCATCACCTCCACTGTCTGGTAAATACCTAAGCCTTTCCCCCCGGTGTTCGCTCAGAGAAGGGGTCCGAGGCAGTGGTTGACTGGAAGGGATCCAGAACCTTGTGAGGAAGTCCTTGTACTTCAACGTCGAGTATTATAAGGGCCTAGGCACCCACGCCTTCACAAACGACGAGAACATCCTTCAGCTTCACATCAGTACGTCTCCCCATCATGGGCGTCGGAACCTGAATATGTCACGGATGACTTACATCTCCCGCATCTATCTAGGCCACTGCCTCGACACCGTCCGCCAGGTCCTGATGTGCAACGTCGATACCGCAGTCCTCGGTAGGCATCCCTCATCACTCACTCTTGCAGTTTGCCAGACCGAAAGCAAGGAGACTTGACTTGCTGACAGACAGCTACAGGTCAGATCTGGTTCAACCCTGAGAATCCGACTGCTTTTCCGGACTTCAATACCCAGCATAAGTGCAAGAATTTCGGAGCAGTAAGAGAATGGGCCGAGAAGCTACAGGTAAGAGATGGTTCACTAGTTCTCCAGGTCCAGATCTAGAAGAACTTCGTGCTGACTTCAATATCGCGTCCTACCTCAGGCGCCTATGCCAGACAAAGTACCTTTCGACTATCTGAAGAAGGCGGATCCTAGGTTCATTCTACCAGGGACCCCTTGAGTCTCTCTGAGACTCACACGTTTACCGCGCTTATGGGAGAAGAATAAGGGCATGTTAGGAGTTTACCGCGTTTGGAGGCCGCGCATTATCGTCAGCACAGGGCGGTTGAAAGTTGGGAAATATGTTTGACTACTTGACAAATATGTTTTGAGCCCCTTTCTTGACAGTTTGAACTCGATCTACCGATTCGGGCTAAAGTATGCAGTTCAGCCAAATGGGGAGAGAGTTGAGTCAACAGGGGCAGCGTGCGGTGCCGTCTTGCCATCAGAGAACAACAATGACCTAGCTGCCATTATGTGCAGAGAGCGTTGGCATTATCAAGGGCCATGGTACTGTGGTCCGTTTATGGTACTAGTACCCTGCTGGTTCGTCGTTGCTGGTGTTTGGTGAAGCACCCAAGTTAGAACTGCATGCGTATCTCCAGTCTCTGGGAGTAAACTTGTCCACAATAGACTTGAATGCCGACTGGGTTTATGCATGTAACTCGTCAGTGAACGGCCTTAGGCAGAGTAGAATCTTCTTGCGGGCGTGTTCATCACGTACCAGCGTGCAAAGACTTTCGTCCCCATCAAGATGCTTCCCTTCGGCGCGACATCCGGGGACTGTCATGATCCGGTCGTTATATCTGACTCTCACGAAGTACTCGTCGAGTTCTTGTACTTCCTCCGTTGTAAGGTCCTCTACTGGCCGTCGCCCAATGCCCCGCGGTTCGGTGGCGTCTCCCTGATGATCGATGATCGAAACCGAGGAGCTGGAGGCAGCACGACGCCTGGAGGGCCACCACAGCCCTCTTTCGTTCGTTGTGCTTGGGGAGGGCGGCCTTTGTCCCTTGCGGCGAAACAGCTCGAATATGGCGTGGCAGGTGAAGGCCGGCCATTCTTCATTGCTGTCAAAACAGCCAAAGCTTGCTAGCGTTGAGCCAATGGTGGCATCATGACAAGCCAAGAGGGACAATCTAGGCGGAGGACTTGATCGCAGAGTACTCGATTGAGCGGTAACGTCTTCCGGGCCGCCAAGGCGTCTCTGTAAGTTCCGATTCCATTCTACTTGGTCGACCATCCTCAGAACCATGCCCCCTACCATCTCGCCCACGCCGAGCATGCGGAGTTCGCTAGAAACATCGTATCCGCCAAACCACTCATCGACCACGATCCGGTTGATGACCTCACGCACTCGTTCGTCGTAGAACTCGTCAGGAAGACGAGTGTCGGGGCCGTGGGCGAGTGTCGAGTTGATGGTGTCCATGACGCCCGAGAGTAGGGGCTTTGAGTTCACGGCCAAAACCCCGTTGCTGCCAGCCGGCATCCATTTGCCCAGCTTTTCGGAGAGGTACCTCATATCATCGCTTCCGTTCCACTTCTCCGCAGCCCGCCGAGTGAATGCCTTCGCAAGCTCGGCAAGTCTGGCACATGACCTGGTGTTTGGGTAGAGCGTCTCGTCGGCTGGGGTGCGGGTGGCGATGTCCCAAGGCGCCGACGTCCGGTTCGTATCCCCCGGATACAGACCTTGGAGGATCTGCTGTGCCGACTCAAGGGTTCGGGCCACTGGCGTCGACCGGGTATAGAGCGTTCTGGGATCTGAAAGGTGCTTCGGCAACTTCTGGACGTCAATCGGGCTACACCAAGACGCAACAAGGATCACACGCTAGGGAAAGAGAAGCGGCTGGGGAGTTACCAAGCCTAGCTGATCGACGTAAAGCCGGCGCAACCATTTGCCGAACGCAAGGGAGGTTTCACGGCCCTTATCGGTGAGCTCTCCGGGCATGCTATTGTGGAAAAGAATGCTGTTAGGAAATGCGCCTGAGAATGGCACCGACGGGGGAATCAGTAAACCTCACATACCATATGCCGCCAGTTCCGCCACCTGCTCCCGGTGCGAGAATCGATCGCCCGTCGGGCCCGAATGTCTCTAGATGTCTCTTCCAAGTCATGGGTTCCCATCTAGAGCCATCCTCAGCTGTCATAACGACCTGTGCGAGCAGCCTCGCCGCGCTGCAATATGGCCAGTCTTCTGGCAGTCAGCGATGGGGTGTGAAGCGCGGCCAGCATAGGCCCTCCGGCTTTCCTGACTTACAGGGAGACAGCCCAGCCTGGCATCGAGTGCGAAGTTAGCGCGGCTGCGGGGCGGGGGTTTGACGAAGATCCGTTGGCCCTGCTACGTACATTCTGAAAGCGGGCTGATGTTGGAGTTCGTTCGCCATGACGGACAAGCTGGTTCTCGAAGGCGATTAGCGCCGAATTGGATGGATTCCTATCTATCTTCAATAGTATTGACGAAGGAAAGCGTACAATCTGCACTTGCTCAATATTCAGTCCGCTTGGGCAAACCGTGGCCTCCGTTGGACGAGAGCTGGACGCGAGTTCCAGTGAGCCGCGCATACTTACGCAGACAGACGACGTCAGGGGTGCAGATATCTGCCGAGGAAAGGTTCACCCCAAACCTGCATTTCTTTTCTTTGCTAGGTTCTCGCATCCAAGCGAAAGGGTCTGTCTGAACACCACACATTCACTAATTTGTTGGCCTGCTGTAGCACAAGAACGAGTAAGGGACGCCGCGTCGCACGAGCCCAGTCACGTGGTATGGCGTGAATATAGAAAACATGGATTACAAGAGCCGAGACTGCCTCATCAAGCTTCGGGGTGGACAGACAATCATTGTGTAGGTAGTATTCTTGTGATATCTCTTGCTTGCAACGAATGGGGATGCTGGCGAGAAAAGAGGGTGCGCGATGGTGTCGATGGCGCCGTGAGTGGACAGCTTTGGAAATGAACACCAATTCGAAAGCATTCCATGCCACCAAGTAGGTAGGTAATGATGATCGGCGGCCGAGGCGGGCCGACTATTAATCCAAAGAAGAAAAACACCAAGAAAACCATGTTATGAAATAATTAACGAGCGTCAGGATGGTCAAAAGAGCGGAGCAAGGCCAGATACGAGCGTGGCAAAGGAAGGTGGTCCGGGCTAGACCGGGCGGTGCCGGGGTCAACGCCGACGGCTTGCGCAGGTAGTCGGCGGGGCCGTCGCCGGGATACTTTCCGGATGGGAAGACCGTGTGTGCTTCCCCTCCTTTCTCGTCTTTAAATCTTGGTTTCTAGAATGAGTCGTTCCTAGTTGCACGGGTAAATTACTGGTTGTTGTTGGTCTTGTGTTGTCTTGGTTGAACCCTGGAGGGTCAGGTTGTTGGACAATACCCATTTTCGTGACCAATTTTCAAAGCCTCTCTCCATCCGTGTGTGACCAACATCCAACACCCACCTATCTAAAGTCTCTGTCGTAGCTCGAGACCTAGACCGTAAGTTCGGGACGTTGGTGCTTTGTAACTCTTGCATTGCGGCTATGCTGACTCTGATTCTGGAAGCCAGCGCGAACGGGATGTGGGCCAAAAATGCACGGATTCTTCGTGCCACTTGCCTTGGGGTCCAGGGGAACTGGAAGAGTTGAGGACAAGCCTTCGAGGAGCAAACAATACGTATCTTCCATCCGTCTTTCCCCCCTTTTCAACAAAAGCGGGTAGGTTTCTATGTATTCTCCAGTTCCTCCATTCTTCTTCTTCTTCCGCCGGTTGGCTGGTTGGCCCCCCGATCCTCCTGCCGATCGGTCATGTAAGAACTTTGCTGAGTCGCTGCTGCTGACGGGACCAGAGGCACGCTCGTACGTAACAATCAAAACTCGCGCAAGAAAATGTGGTTGAGGTGGGGAGGAGGGGGCAAAAAAGAAGAGACGGGCGGCGGTGATGGTCAGAGTTCCTCAGTCATGGCCTTGGGTTGGTTCTGTTGTGGCATCAAAATTTTTTTCTGGCGCCCCATTCCCAACCCCTCGCCAGCATGCTGTACCACCACTCAGAAAAAGGCCGCATAGGAAGGGGAGGGGAAAAAAAGGCAGAATCAGCAAGGGGCACGTAAATCCCTCGCCAGTCTTGTCTCGGCGCCCCTTTGTACACCAATCCGGATGATCTTGGTCAAGTCGAGGTGGGATCTTGGGAAATCCGGGAGATGGGCGGGCAAGCGGGCTCGTCATCGCCCGGCTGGACCCAGATCGACCGATGATCAATTCTTGGAATGTGTGGATAAAGAGAATACAGGTGATGACCATTTTTGAGGCCTGGAACTGCCTGTACCTTATTGTTCCCGTGAAAAGTATTCCTTACAGTAAGACAACCAAAAGTGTCTCGGTCGATTTCGAACGGGGAAAGGGAAAGATTCGTCACCGTGACTGAGCGTATTTGGACATATCTTACTTTGTAGGATAAACAGACTTCGACGGACCTCTGGGTCGGGACCTGGAGAGGGACGGAGGAAGGGACCCTGATCCAACGGTTCCTGAACTCTAGCTGCGCCTCGTTTCCAACGATCTTCTTACAAACACGTCGATAACGGCGGGAACGGACACTCGACGGGACTGCTGTGTTTGGGTGGTATAGTTATTTTTGGGTGTAAACAAAATCATTACAATGCTGGAAAACGAGTGACTCCTACGAGAGTGGTATCGTATGGTGTGTGTAGTAGAAGAAATAGAATATGAAAAAAAAAGAGCAAGTCCATGTTGCTTCGTCCCCTAGGACTTGCTCTTGCTACCCCAAAGATGTTTTGGGTGTGACTATGGTATGTGGTTTATGATTGTAAAAGTCGCCTTGTCCGGTAATTGGTCTTGAGATGCACCGTACCATACCCGCCACCAGCCCCAAAGAAGAAGTATATGAAATGGACGAGAAATGACAAAGGAAACAAAACGCTCCCCCTAAATCGCCGCCGCCGCAGGCATTCCATGCGGGTGCTTAGGTTGGCAGGCGAGATATGTATGAACACGAAGATAAAAAAAGGTCCCACCAGATAAACCCGGTCTGCAAAATCTTCGAGATCCAGTGATGCCGAGATGGAAAAGTGAGAAAAGGTCGCCTATCAGATTCCTACTCCTGCGCGTGAGCTGGAGGAGTTCGAAATCATCGGGGGTGGTGAAGATGGTTTTTTACCCGGAGTCCAATAAACAAAACAAAAGCAAAACCAACAAACGAGAGCCGAAATCAGTAGTTGACATGAATGTCCAGCTGCACCTTGCCGGCGGGAAGGTTGAGGCCGACGCCGTCCAGGTCCTCCATGCCGCCTAGGTAGGCGTTGGTGCCGCTGCCGCCCGCGTTGATGGTCGAGCAGGTGCCGGAGCCGTTGGGTCCGCTGCAGACCTTGAGGCCCTCGATCGGGATGCTCTCGCCGGCGGCGTTGGCGGCGGCCGGGACGAGGGCCGAGGCGTCGGCGCCGGACCAGCCGCCGTTAGAGGCGTTCGCGAAGTCCCACTCGGTGCATGTTCCCGCCATCTGGCCGATCTTGGTCTTGAGCATCGAGGAGCCCGAGTTGCAGATGCAGCCGCCCTGCGAGTTGGCGTCGAAGGCGACGTACTGGACCGCGCCCGGGGCGAGGGTCCACGAGATGGCCGGGGTCCAGAAGCCGTTGATGCCGCCGTCGGGGCCGATCTTGTTGAAGCAGGCGCACGACTGCGACGTCTTGGCGCCGTAGAACTTGGCCGTGTAGTCGTACTTGGCCGCGGTCTCGGCGTTGGCGACGAGCATGATGTTGCAGCCCCAGTGGCCGGGCGTGCCGGTGTTGCCGGTGTAGGCGATCTGGGCGGCCGTGGCGCGCTTGTTCTTGGAGGCACCGCTGCAGAAGGCGGTGAAGCTCGTCACGCCGGCTCCGTTGCCGCCTGAGGAGGAGCCCGAATCAGGGCTGGCAGCGGGTGTTGACGCCGAGGAGGCGGCAACCGCTGCGGCTTGGACGGCGGGCGAGGCGGAGGGAGTAGGAGACGACGACGCGGCGGCGGGCTTCTCCTGCTTGACGAATGGGCTGCCGTCGTACGTGTTGGTCCAGGTCACGACCTTGCCCTCGATCGTGGCCGTGACGATGTCTCCGACGGCGGGATCTGGCTTGGGAATCGGGCTGCGCTTCTGGTGCGCATGGCGGTGCAGGTGAGCATGGCCCGAGGGATGGGCAGACACGCCCAGGGCGGAGAGAAGGAGGACCGTTGTCAAATGCATTTTTCGTTTTTCTGGTGATCTAGCACCGGGTTCTGGTGTTTCTGGTGTTTGTAGTGTCGCGCTGGGCGAGCCGAGCGTAGAGGGAACGATCTATCGCAAGGGAGGCTTCTTCTCGTCGGGTTTCGTTACGGTCGTCAGAGGTTTCGTGTTGATATTCCTGATCCAAATTCCAACGGGCTGTTCTCTTATTCTTTCTTTCCGTCTTTCTTTCTGTGATTCTGTTGCCGGAACGTGAATTGGTGATGTTCGAGTGAGGGCGGCAGAGGCTTGCTTGCGCTGCTTGCTTGCTTCGAGGGAGTGTGTGAGTGTGTTTTCCTCGTAGTGAGAAGGAATCAGAAAAATGAGCGTAAAATGGTTTCCAAAGGAATGACTGTTCTTCGTTGTTGTGCGAAGAAGGGACAAAAAATGAGTGTGTTCGTGAGAGAAGCAAGCAAAGCTGGCTGGGGTGGAAGGGAGAGAAGAATGAGTGTGTGGACTCAGTGGAGGTGTGAAAGGGGCCGGGAAGGGAGGTGATAATGAGCAAAGACACGGACAGGGGTCATTTTCCCTCTGTGACCTCTCTTGCCTCCCTCTCTATTGTTGATGGCCCCAAGTCGCCAAGCGGCCGAGAGCACCAGAAAAGCAGCGAACGAGAGCCCAGACCTGGAACGGGACATTGTGGACGCGGCAGGGGGGGTGCGCAGTCCGGATTCAGGGCGAAGACACTTGGACTGCAAGGTACCGTCTCGCCGCCCAACCATTCACAGACTCTCCAGAAACAGCGCGGCCCACCCCCCCTTCCTTTTGGGATCCGCCCAAGACAGGCTAGGCTAATTGGTCAAATTAAATCTGGAATTTGCTTGGCAGGTACCCGGGCCCAGCGGCGTTTCTTCCTCCCCCGGCATTCCCCTGTGTGTTTCCGTTACGGGTTGGCTCTTTGGCCAGGATTGGCTCGATTGGTCGATTGTCCCTGTTTTCCATTCCATCTGATCTCGCTTTGGAGGCGCCCACCCGGCACATCGCCTTGCTGAAAGCATTCCCGTTGATTTCTGGCGATCTTTCCTTTCCATTCTCTTCATGTACGTACAACTGACGTGTCTTTGTCTGCTGCTCATGGCTTCAGGTAATGCTCAGCCGCTCGGGGGCATCGACTTACTGTATTCCCCTATTCCCCGCCAGTCGTACCCGTGAGTAACTCTCAGCTCACTGTGCCTGACGGTGCCTGACCATCCCCAGTGAGCTGGCGGTCCGCTCCACCGCCAGTAACCACTTTAACGGGGGCCGTGACCAATACCCAGGCCAGTTCAACGCCAAACTCTGTTCAACGGCGCACCACCACGCGCCAACGGTACCACCAACCATAGCCACCACCACACCTTCACCGCCGCCGTTTCAAAAGTTTGCTTCCCGAACGCACTTTATTTTCGTAGCTGGGCAGTATGCGTTTTTATGCTTTTTCAACGCAGGTTCGCATACCCGACTTCCGCACATACGCGAGGACCCTTCGATTTTTAATTTTCGTACCTGCGTCTCTCGGTGCAGAAAATCTAGAAAGTGCTTTCTTCCGGCGTCGCCTTACTCAACTCTTTCGGCTGCGCCTGCGAAACACGTGGAACGGGTCCACTCGTCCCCCAATTGGCCCCATCGTCCAATAAAATCGTCCCAACTCATCCGACTTCTCCTGTTCCCCACTGGTGCACCCTTGATTGGCTAGCTGTTTTCCATTTCCCCTTTCGGTTCAGAGTTCGGCTGATGTGTGAAGGAGAGTGAACCTCACATGCCGAAAAGCATGCAGGGAATGCCTCGTTATAGGCAAGTACAGCCCCGACTTCGGGATGTCCCTCACGAGCATAACCGCGGGACAGTGACTGTTGTTCAACTTCTTGTTGAACTACAAGTCTCGCTGGTCCTCGATCGAGTGATAGCTGTCTACACGTTTCTTGTTTCCCGGTTACTTCCCTGCTGCTGAGGATGCAAGGCGTCCTGCTCCGGCTTGTATAACTTCTTCCCACTCCCCCCCTCATCGGTTGCGCGAGTCGATCGGTCCCTTATCATACATCCCACTTTACAGTCACACGCCCCCGGACCATGCATCTATCCAGGTTCCTCCTCCGAGCACGGGTCACTCCGGCGGCGCCTCGTCCAGCAGGAGTCTCCGTCACTCGCCACGTCCCGCAGCACCACGTCAGCAGCACTCGCAGCCAACACGTGTATTCCTCCAACTATTCCCAGTTGGCATCCCAGGCCGCCTCTGCTCCCGCACCTGCGCTAGCTCATGCGGCGAGGAGGGAGAATGGAGCATCCGATGGGGCGCTATCAACTGCTAATGAGAGTCGACGCATGCTTGCGAAGCTGCAAGATAGGGGGATTGTGACGAAGGATAAGATTGGTGCCGTCGCGCATGCTGAGGACCACCCTAGGGTGCTGTCAGTGAGCTTCGAGAAGCTGAGTGAGCCGGTACCCCTGTCCAAGGTCTGGTTGCGCGACTCCTGCAGGTGCAGTACCTGCGTCGACCCCTCCTCCGGCCAGAAGAATTTTGAGACCTGCGATATCCCGTCGTCGCTCAAGGTACAGAATGTGGCCATCAGGGATGGAAATTCCCTGGAGGTGCAGTGGGCGGACGACTTCTTGACGCCCGGCCAGGCAGGCCACAAGTCCTTGTATCCCTTTTCTCAGGTGTACGGGTCTTTGGCGGGGAATGGCAACACGGACAGCTCAGGCGTTGCCGTGGCGCACACGCCGTGGGACCGGAAACTGTTCGAACAGCGTGCTCGCTACATCCGGTATTCGGACTGGGTGGCTGGTGGCGACGAGTTCTGGAGGTCGTTCGTGGATCTGGCCCAGCTGGGACTCATCTTCATCCGGGAAGTGCCCGACTCTGAAACAGCAGTCGAGAAGATCGCTGAGGCGATCGGGCACATCCAGACCACATTCTACGGCAAGACCTGGGACGTCGTCTCCAAGCCGCAGGCAGAGAACGTCGCCTACACGAACGTGTACCTGGGCTTGCACCAGGACCTACTGTACATCAAGGACCCACCGCGGCTCCAGCTCCTCCACTGCCTCGCGAACAGCTGCGGCGGAGGAGAGTCGCTCTTCAGCGATGGCGTGCGGGCCGCCGAGGAGGTGCGCCGGAGAAATCCGGAGCAGTTCGAGCTCCTCAAGTCGACGCCTGTGTACTACCACTACGACAAGAACGGCCACTGGTACGAGTGCAACCGGCCCGTCGTGTCGATGGGGAAGGACGACGGAGGTAACAAGATAGACTCGATCGGTTGGGCACCTCCGTTCCAGGACAACTTCCCTACCGCGCCAGGAACAACCATCAACGGCGACCTAGAGGCGGATCCCATGGAGCCATGGAGGGCGGCCGCCCGCAGCTTCAGGGACATCGCTTGCGAGCCGGATAGCATGTACGAGTGCAAGATGAGCCCCGGGGACTGCGTCATCTTCGACAACATGAGGGTGCTCCACGGCCGCCGCCAGTTCAATATCTCGTCGGGCAAGAGGTGGCTGAAGGGCACGTACATTCAGGAGCAGGTCATGACGAGCAAGCTGGCCCAAATCCCGAGACATCTGCTACCACCATCATCAACGCCCTGAATGTTAGATTAGTTCAGCATCTTCACAGTCCCTAGATACCTCACCACTTAGGTACTTGCTCCGCTGTTTCTTTGTCGCTACGCGCCCCGTTGGAAGAGCGCATCAGATGGCAAAACGAGTTCATGACTGTCATGTATCTAACGATTCATTCTCCTAATTGATATTTTACGACCACCCCTCTGGATCTCCGCATTCTTTGTTCTTCTTTCTCCCCGTATGGTCAGTCGTAAAGGCACCTACCATTCGCCTTTCTTTGTCCGATTTTCTATCCCCTCTATTTTCGTCACCTACTGTGAACAGTTCTCTTTGTCTCCTTCTCCTCCTCGGCTTCTCCGGAACACGGGCCATTCTCCATTGTGCCGCTCGTCCACACTCAAATCATCCCGTCAGCCGGCAGGAGCTGCAGCAGAAGGGGGTGTGTACGTGGATGATGACTTGGATGATGACTTGCATGTAAGAGGCGATCTGCCGAGCGGGCAATTATGTGTTTATCTTCGAAACTTTGGTCAGATCAGAACTGCAGCACCGTCAGCCCCAGACTTCGGTCCTTGCAAGAGCGGCACAGGTGGCGCGAAAGGGACGATGTGTGATCCGGGTCAGCCTGAGACGGGCTATTTTAGCTAGTACCTACAGGGACCTACTACCTATGTCTGCCCACACCTTGGTGGAAGGATTCCGTCTTTTGGGCTTGCGATTGACGACCAGATCATCGGCAAGTTGCCCGGCTTGGGAAATACCACTACTCATCAGTTGGTACGACCGTCTGCATCGGAGGGCGGCAATTTGATGTGTGAATGGATGGTTTTGAAAAGAGGAAGTTTCATGTTTCTCACTTCAGCACCACTCCTTCATGGTGCTCACTGCCGCCGCAGTTAGATTTACCGCCCGCCTCAAGGCGTGAGGCCATAGCTGACAGGGGAAGGGAGCCTGTGAGCCGTGTCTGTAATGGCTCTCTCCCTGCGATGTGATGCATGCAGCTGCAAGCGGCTCAACTGAGACTCCAGTGAACTAATTGCAGCTACCAGGAGGACTACTTTCCCAAAGCTAGAAGTGATTGTCCCTGATCATATCGTTGCAACTGATTACGGAACCGAAGATGTCCGACAGCCGGGCCTCCGCTGTGGCGATTCCGACCTAGGTAGACACGGACAACCTGTAGGTCTCTATCGTGCTGGACCACCCCTAGTTCGGAGGCCAACACAGCGAGCCTACGTGTCCGGTCTCCGCCTTGACCCCAACATGCCGAGGTACGAATGGGATGGACTTTCGTATCAATTCGGAGCATCGCTTGAGATGAATTATTTGGCTGCAATGTGGATCAGGCGAGAAATAGATCATTATATACTGTCAACGGGGAGGATCCTCACCAGTCGTAGATATCTTACTATTACATGGAGCGGCGAGCTTGTTTGATGTACGGCACCTGCCTGACTGACTTATCAGGCAGTATCGGAGAAATGCTACATGCCAAATTTCATGCTACACGCCGAAGTATCGTGGCTCGCCCTCTGGTGGGACCCAGTTCTAAGTGCGACCCGGCGCAACAGGACTGCTACCTATTGCGGTTGCTCGACCACCGCCTCACCATCACCTCCCGGACTTTATACCTCTTCAGCAGTCCCGCGATACCGGCATCACCGCTGAGGTCTCCCAGGGCTGAAGGGGGCGGAATGTCCACGTAAACCAGCACCAGGCTCTTGAGCACATGGGCAAGCACCCGTTGGAGGCCCAACAGCCAGTGCCAAGACCTGTCCGGGCCCGGTCTATGCTCCTGGCGGTCCCACTCCGGTTCCGTGTACGACGGTATCACGGCGAGTCCGAACTCGGCGTGGTCGAAGACGGGACCTCGGCGGTAGAGCAGCCAGTCCACGCCGAACTTGACACCCTCACGTGGGATCCAACCCAGAGACCGGAAGTGGTGGTAGACCACATACTGGACGAGGAAGGGGTCGTCTATCCTTAGACCACCGTAGGGACTGCCGAGGGTGCAAGGAATCCTGGGCGGGAAGAACGAGTGGTCCGCGAAGAGGAGGAGGAGGTCTAGGGTGGACAGTTCGGACTGGGTCCTCGGGTCCACGACTGACAGGGCGCCTATCGCAAATGTGAGGTAGAAGGCTTCTTCCGGAGAGAGCTGGAGGTGTTCTCTGTTTTCGATTTCTGCTAAGACTAGCAGAGACTGGACTTCCGCTGAGCTGCCGACCGTTAAGGCGGTCTTGTCGCCGTTCAGGTCTAACGCAGGAGACTCGTCCGTCTCGTTCGGTACCAACGGAGTGGCATAGCTCGGACTTGGAGGGTCGTTTTTCTGGAAAGTTGTCGACGCAACCTCTGACGAAAAACGCACGCTCTTCCGTCTTTTGAGCGGGCTTGGCGGCTGTGGCTGCTCTTCCTTGGAAGTTCGTGACGGATGAGCAAAAATGCCACTCAGTGCCACTTCGCTATCGACCTTTGCCGGAGATGTATCGCCGCCATCGCCGAGGTACCCATTTGGTTGCTCTGGAAAAACCAAGCTTCCATTGCTCCCGTTGAGAGCATGATGCTCCTTCGAGGAGACAGTGGAGCTTTGGGGAGGCACGCCGTTCATATGGGCGCTGGGTTCTTGGCGAGACGCAGGTACAGACAGCTCTTCGTGACCATTGCTCTTGGAAAAGCCGTGTCTTTCCAGGGCCTCCTTCAGGTCTGTGTCTGAGTTTGGTAATCGGAGAAGCTGGAGCGGACTGACGGGCGGCAGGACAACTAGACCGTTGGAGACGGGATGGTCCGTATGGTCGATGTCTCCAGAAACGCCGTTCACAGCTGATGCAGGTACTGGACGGCTGGCATCTGTCTCAATTGCGGCAGCGGCTCGTGTTTCTTCGAGCCGCGTGCGCTCAATAGTCTCCTGCTCGATTCTGGCGCGCTCCCATTTTGTCCGGAGCCGCTCCTCTCTCCTCTCGTTTGTGAGTTGTTCCTGAACGTTCCCCTGAACTAGACCCCGCCGGATCTGCTCCCTCTTGAGCCAATTCGGCTCGCTGCGGCTGAGGCTGCCCTTTCCGAAGAAGCCCTGCTCCCACAGCGCCCGCATGGACGCCGCGTCGGCGACGTGGACCGACCTCGTCTCCGGCGACCATGTTCCCGTATACCTCGTTGACGGCTCATCGGCCGGCCTCGAGAGGACCTGGCGGAACCAGACGTACGCAATATGGACCAGTGACAACGGGTTGCTCGGATAGAAGCTCGGCAACGGGAATGTCCGCACAGGCGCAGGAAGGGCGTAAATCTTCTGGAGAGGAACCTTGGGTTTGGAATTACGCTTGGTGGTTTTGATGGGTATTACAGCTTGACTAGCTGGAGCTGCTGTCGTACTGTCGTTGCTCTCTCGGGGCTCAGCCATTGTCGACGATCAGCATATCGAGACTGTGGGAGTCCATCCTGGTTAGCCGCCAGAACACACCCAACCGAAAGCCGTGGTGCAACACGACAAAAGCTGTGATTCAAGAGGAGAAATGTGGAGTTTCGCAGGTCGCTCAGATACCGTTGTAGTCTATAATTTTGGGCTTTCATCGAGTGCTGCTAGGCAGGACTCTCAGCGCCATAGTATAAGTGTTGTCATCACCGCGACATCTTGTGCCAAGTGGGAAGGAATCTCCCAACCGCTGGGTTGCGTATCGTCCAAAGATCCAGATAGATGCAAAGGGGGAGGGGAAAGGAGAAGACAGGACGAAACAATCCGCATAGGGACGACAAATACAAGATGGCGTGACGAGATGGATTAGGAGGAGGAAGAACTTACTGCCTTGAGGGATATTCTAGCCGGGATATCGGCAGAAACTGGTCGAATGTGGCCATTCACGAAGCGGATAGAAAGCAGGCTCGGTGAGAGGGAAGAGAAAGTCAGGAGAGCCGAAAAAAAGGTTCTGCAGCGAGCTGCCTAGAGGTAGGAAGCTTGTGTCCTGGTCGAATTTTTTTTCCCTCTCAGGGTTGACTCTTCCCCGGAGCTGCCAGTTTTTGGCATGCGCTTGCCGACAGCCGGAAAATTGCGGCATCCTAAGTCAGAATTCGAGGTCTCTCATTGGCCGCATAAGCATGCCCCTCTTCAGCCTCACTGCCCCTGTGGCGTTCTCCCCTTACCCTGGCGCGGGGCAGGAGAACCGCCACATTTTGATGATTGCTGCTGACAAGTTCTGGTGATGTAGCATCCGCGGAGAAAACACGATTCGTACTGCCAGAGTTTCCGATTCACGACCGCTTCACTGCGCCCGCCAACGTGTTTCCCCTGCCTATAGTTGGCAAACACGATCATGGGGACGTCACGCAGGTGACTTCTTCTCACTACCAGAAAGTGGCACGAAGTTGCACACGAAATTGGGTGTTCAATGTTCGCGTGGGCGCCCTCAGGACAAGGATCATGAACCGACCACTCTCGGAAATTTCCTGTGCTCACCTCTCCCTAGCTCCATCAGACCGCGAAATCCGAACACGTCGCATGGATTTAATACTCAGCTGACCCGCGCTTTCTTTGCGTTGCTTTCTTTGCCTCTCCTCTTCCCACTCCTCCATTTAACATAGAGCGGACCACTTTGTCCGAAGCCACGAAGTGTCTAGATGCCACTACAGATCGTTGAGGCCCTCGCATATGTGGCCGGCATCTGGTCCGCCACCGTCCTCGTAGTCCAGTTGATTGGGAGCAGCCAAGTGTAAGACAGGGCCCACATTCTAGAGTTTATTTTCTCGTCCCATCTCAGGGGGCTAATGATGAGGTTGTTTTTCTTAACTACAGGTTCCGATATTGCGCTGCGGATCTTCCAGCGCCCATCTCCCCAAGCTTGAAACCTGACGAAGATGTGCCCCACGTCACGATCATCAGGCCAGTCAAGGACCTTGAGCCGAGACTGTACGAATGCCTAGCCTCGACCTTCCGACAGAACTATCCCCGGGGCAAACTTAGCCTTCACCTCTGCATCTCTTCGAAGGACGACCCCGCCTATGCAGTGCTCGAGCGAATAGTCGCCGACTTCGGCGGCTCCTTCGACGTTAAGCTCTACGTCGAGTTCGAGGATCCCCTGTTGAACCAAAGCGCGGGCGGACACAAACACAACCTAGGCCCTAACCCAAAGATCCGGAATATCAGCCGGGGCTACCGGGAGGCCAAGGGAGACATCATATGGATCGTCGACTGCAACGTCTGGGTTTCCCCGGGCGCCTGCGGACGGTTGGTGGACAAACTGCTCGGTCTGGCGCCTGACGGGAAGAGGCGCACGCCATACAAATTCGTCCACCAATGCCCTGTGATTGTGGACCTCACTCCTACTCCTGCTGTTGGCGACATCATGCGATACGGAGGCGGCAGGCTGGACGAGATGTTCCTGGGCACCACGCACGCCAAGTTCTACAGCGCAATCAACACGGTCGGCATCGCGCCGTGCGTCTTGGGCAAGAGCAACATGTTCCGGAAGTCGCACCTCGACGCCGTTACGGACCCGGCACAGAACCCGATCCTAGGCGACGCCGACGCGGCCCGAGGGAGAGGGGTCGACTTCTTCTCGTCGTACATCTGCGAGGACCACCTGATCGGCGACCTGCTCTGGAAGTCCAGCGTGCCGGGCCACCACAAGAACCACGGCCTGGTCTTCGGCGAGCTCGCCATCCAGCCCATGCGTGACACGTCCGTTGCGGCATACTTCGCCCGCCGGGTGCGCTGGCTACGCGTTAGGAAGTGGACCGTCCTGGCCGCCACCCTCGTCGAGCCGGGCGTCGAGTCGCTGCTCTGCAGCCTCTATCTCTCCTTCGCGCTGACGACCATCCCCTGGTTCCACGAGCACTGGGGCATGTCCCAGACCTGGACGGCCATGGCCGGCGTCTGGGCCGCCTCGGTGACGGCGTGGATGGCGCTCGACTGGAACGTGTGCCGCGTCCTCCGCGCGGCACGCAGCGTCGAGATCACCGAGGACGCGCCGGACTTTGCGCGCGGCACGCAGCGCGAGGGCGGCGTCAGGCCGAGGCAGTTCTTCCCTGAGTGGATCGTCGCCTGGATCGGGCGGGAGGTCTTGGCGCTGCCCATCTGGACGTGGGCCGTGCTCATGGGCACAACGGTGAACTGGAGGGGAAAGCTCTTCCGGGTGTCCTCGGATATGAGGGCTGTGGAAATCACGGAGAGCAAGGGACCGTCGCCCTCACGCGTCACCAACGGAATTGCGAAGAAAGAGACGGGGCCATGTGGAAAGGCCCATGGAGAATGACCGTCATCTATAATGCATTAATAAATCATGACCATATAGATCCATATAGAATGGATAGATGCAAATCATGAGACATCTAGTAGCACATTATCTTTCACGGCATGCCTGACAATAGTAAAAAGACAAGACTCTTGAAGGCTTGATTCATTCTGGTGAAACCAGTTGTTTGAGAACTACATACGTAAAGAAGCTCGAGCTGCCGAGCCACAGCTCTAGAATGTAATGGAAGACGCCATCAAGCCAGAGTGGGCCCCTATGTGCGGTCCTGGGAGAGGGAGGAATGAGTGGGAATGCCTATCAAGACCTGCCCTAACTGCCTAGCACAGATGACGGGAAGAGCAGAGATATGGATAAGAAAGAGAAGAAAACAAAAACGCCTTAAAGCAGTAGTCCGTCCACCCGAACTCGAGAATAAAATGGAGACCGCCTGCGAAAAGAAATATGAACGCAACGTTCGGGTTAATAATGATTTTTTCTCCCGTCATATTTCTCAATTCCCACGTAATAACTGAGACACCTCTTTCTTTCCCTCCCATTCCTCCTCATCTTCGTCCTAATCGGACGTGTGATACCTACCTACCTACTACTCACCACTTCTTAGCCTCGACGCCATCAGGCGGCTGGACCTCGAACGTGCGGCTCTTAGCATCGTTCCAGTCGGTGGTGAGCGCGGTGCCCCCGCTCTCGACGAAGCTCTTCATCATGGCGCGCTGCGTGTCGGGCGACGCGCCCTTGAACAGCTTCTTGAAGAACTGGTCGGCGTCGCCCTTGGCCGCGTCGTCGTCGCCGTCGTCGTCGTCGCCCTGCTCGCCGGTCACCTTGTCCCAGTCCTTCGGCCCGCTCTTGGAGCTGGTCGGGTACTGCGGCGGGCCGCTAGGGACCGCCACCGCCTTGGCGTTGGCCGGGGGCTGCAGCGGGCAGGGAGGGACTGCCTGGCATATGGCGGGACCGAGGGGTTCGTCATCGTCATCGTCGGAGGAGGTATGGTCAAAGGGGTCAGGCCCGTCCCGCACCACCGAGGGCTTTTTGGCGGGAGGGGCGGGGGGATTGTCCTGGAGGGACAAAACGACGTCGGCGAGTGTCCTCTCCGAGCCCCAGTTGCGCCACTTCTGGCCCGGCCGCTCCTTGGCGAAGGTGAGTTCGATCTTGGAACCGGTCACCTTATGCTTCGTGACTGAGGGAATGATATCGTCTGCTAGAGAGAGCACTGCGTAGTTGGTGGATCGAGGTAGATTCCTGAGAATGACCGTCTGGGAAGACATTGACTCGACTTTAAACTTCTCCTTGTCAACACCCTTGACGAAGACACTGAGAGTGATCGTGTCCGCGGTCTGGAAGAAATCAAATCGGAGCTTCTGCTCCTTCGGCGCGGCGGCAGCGGCGGCAGCACTGTCTTTGGCCTCGCTGGCAGGGCCCGACGTCGTTGCCGTAGCCGCAGCCTTGGACTTGTCCTCGCCGACGCCGTCGTGGGTCAGGGCGGGCGGGTTCGGCACTCGAGGGATGGTAATCTTGCGACCGGGCGCACCCTTGGGCAGCTTCTCCATGGCCCCGAGCACGACGCACCGGAAAGAATACGGCCGCACCCACGAGCTACGTCCAGTAGCGGCAGCCACATCCAGCGGCGTATCTGGCCCGGCGACCGCGGGCTTCGACTGCTTCGCCTCCTCGACCGTGGCCAAGTAGTCTCCGTCGCTGTCGACGTGCTTCGACACGGTGTCTTCCTCGAGCAGGGATTTGCCCAGAGCGATGCGCATGGCCCACACGCAACAGGCGTCGGCGTTGGCATGCTGTCCCTTCCTGAAATAGAGCACCCCGCGCCTGTACTGAGCTTCGATCAGCTGCGACGTGCGGTTGGAAGACTGGCGCTCGAGCGCGGCGAGGTATGCATGCTCGCAGTCGATGAGTGCCTTGTCGTATTCATTTGTTTGCTGGTAGGCTTGCGCCCGGGAGAGGAGCCACGAGGGCGACCGCACGGCCTGGATTGCCCTAGAAAGAAGCTCAATGCCCTCGTCCCACTTTCCGTCTGCCACGAGCGCGACGCCCTTCTGGCCGTTCGTGTATTCGGACATGGTGACGGCGATCAGTTTCGAAGTGGCGTGTCGAGGTGATCAATTCCCGGGTTCGTGCTTGGTTGAAGGATGTTGTTGTTGGACTTGTTGTTTGCGTGACTGGGTGGCTTGTTCGCAGGATGAAGTTCAGGGAGCTGCGGAATACCGGTAGATATACCGTGGGTCCCTGGATTGAAGCAACAAAACGATTAAAATGATCTAAAACCTCAGACTTCAAAGATTCACTTTGTTTCTGTTTGCCGTCATTATTTCTGAGAAAGTGGGCGAGGTGATTCACCATGCATGGTCTGAGAGAAGCTCCTGGAACCTCCAGCTTGGGAGCTGCGGGGCACGGATTCTGCCTATCGCAACGTCGAGCTCTTATCCACACCGCCCAATCACCCTTGCGCCTGCCCGGCCGCAGTCGAGTGGGTTACACTTCGCGCAGTCGAGTGGGTGACACTTCCTGCCGCCGCTGTTGAGGTACTCTATCCTCCGTTCTGATGGGATGTGAATGGAATGGATTATGTATATGGTCTGGCGCGGACAATATGTAGCCGAAGGAAAACATCTAAGAAAAAAAAACAAAGCATGAAACTTTTGCTTGTTTGGTCCATCAGGGCCCTCCTCTTTCTATAGCTTTATGTTCTCCGTTCCAAGTTCCAATTAAACAACCATCTCGTCTGGGTACTTCTGGGCAAACATGCCTAGCGCTTTGATCGTAAACGTCAGCTTGTAGTTAGGGTAAGAGATCATGCAGCTCTTGTTGAAGACGCCTTCGATGGCCTCCTGGAGCCATTCGCCGTTGGGCTGCTGCCGGTCCATGATGAGTCTAATTCCGTTGCGGATGGGCTCGACGTCGGGATAGTTCGCCTTCATCAGGCCGATGACGGCCCACGACGTCATGACGACTTGGGAACCTGCGGGGTGCTCGATGTACTTGCTTTCCTCGCAGGCCTGTCATAATACAAGGCAGGGAAGGGTATTAGGTCAGGGTCTTGAGTTAGAGTAGGAGAACCTGGCGTGGGGGGAAGGGGCCAACGTACCCTGTAGCTTTCAGACCAGCCGCCGTCCTCTCGTTGCTTGGAAACAAGGAAGTCACATCCTTTCCGAGAGAAGCTGCTGGTCTCATACGTCTCCCCAACGCTAGCCAAGCATTCTAGCGCGAACATGGTCGCGTATGTGAAGCAGATCCCCCAGCTGCCGTACCAGCTGCCATCGGGGAACTGGGCAGTCTTGACCCACTTCACGGCGTTCTTGATGAACCTGTCCACATCCTTTGTTCGGTAATCCGGCCAGTGCTTCCTGAAGAGGCACAGAGAAGTGACGACAGCGGTGGTGCACTCTGGATACAAGTACTCAATCATGATCCTGCCAAACACCTCAGCAGCGTTGAGGAGCTCCATTCGCTCGCTGCCTCTGGGAGGCTCGTATGAGGCGACTCCGCCGTTAGAGGTCTGGAAGGTCAACAATGTGTCGATCGCGTCGAATATTCTCTGGTCGCTCAGCAGCTGTGGGTAGCCCGGAGTCCTCTGCAGAAGGATCACCGATTTCAGCGCCTCCGCTACGCAGTCGCTGACTGCATAGCCCTGGACGCTGTTGCTGAAAGCCCATCCTCCCTTGCGTGTCTGGCGGTAGCCCTCGCGGTAGTACTTTGGATTATCGCGGATTTGCTGGTTATCCAGGAATTGAAGAGCCTTCAAGAGCATGGGTTTCCACCGAGGGTCTTCCGCCAGGCCGGCGTCCATAACGGTCTGGATGGCGAAGGAGGTGTCCCAGCATTGGACCCCGTTTGTCCCGTTCACCAGCATACCTTCGCCGTTGACCCAGAAGGCGTCTTCTAGACGCTCCCTGTGTCTCCGGACGGAGTACGCGTCCGGCCCGTCGCGGATGTAGCAGCAGACCATGTTCATGGGGTTGTTCACAGGCGCCAAGTCGGCGTAGTCCGTGTTTTCGTCCTCCATATCAATCAGGTCGCTGACCCGTTTCTCAGCTATCTTGGCGAAACTCTTCGTCCGGAAGAAAACGCAATAGACGTTGACGATCAGCCAGAAGAGTGCCCTGAGCAGCCAAGACTTGGGGTTGTAGTTGTCGATGGCGGCAACGGTGTTTCTGTTCCCGCTCCAGTCGATCTTCTCGTACGGCTCTACGAAAAGCTCCTGCCTCAGCTCTTCGATCAGTTCCGTGGGCTCGCACACCCAGCGCTTCGACCAGATGTATGACATGGAGAGGAAGACCATGCGCATGTGGATCCACCAGCGCCACGGGGCCCAGGGGACCCAGTCCGGGAAGAGCCAGAGCTCTGGCGGACACGGGTTGACAATCTCCCACTGCGCGATTCCTAGTACTGCAAGCCAGAACTTGGCCCAGTGCGGGCCGTGTGTGGCACCCCCCAGCTTGTGCAGCGTGGCACGGGCCTTGACCATGGCAGGATGGTCTGCCTCGACGCCGACAATTCGCAGCACAGTGTAGTTCAGCGCAGTCCCGAAGACTGAGCTCTCCCCTTCGATGTGCAGGCCCCAGCCGCCGTCCTCGGGGTGGGCGCGGGCAAATAGATAGTTTTTGATCTCCGTGGCATACGCCCAGGGGATTGGCGTCTTGGTCACGTACATGGTGAAGACGACACCGGGGAGGAGGAACATCGGGCCGCCATACTCGCAGCCCCAGTTTCCGGGCTCGAGCTGCAGCTTTTCGAAGAACTCGAGGCCATTGCGTACCGCATCCAGGGGTTTTTGAGGCTCGGGCAGAACAGGTAGTCCCTAGGAGGGGAGGTATGCAGAACCATTAGGAGGTTTGTTTGTTTATCAAAGATCTTCTGCAGATCCGTTCGACCAGCTGAAAAAGACTCATGCAAGGACCGCGGAAGCGCACAAGTGCAGAGACAGCTTGCTGTAGATAGGTATGGTGCTTACAAGAGGCAGGTCAAGATACCACTTGTCGGCGTAGCTTTGGGGCCACGCCTCGGCTTGCTTGTCGTCTTCGAGGTAGTGCCAGGTCTGACGGCCGTCCACATCCAGCATACGCCATCGAGTGCGGTCGGTCTTCTCCGCGAGCTTAGCGCGCTTGACACCTTTGGGATCGATGGAGCGCGTGTTAGAAACCGTCGAGACGCCGTTGCCCGAGACACCGTTGGTGGCAGCACCAGTGGTAGCACCAGTGGTGCTTACGCCATGGCTCCTAGCGCCAGCATTGCTGGTGCCACTCGTGGCCGCTTTGGCCGCGGCACTCGTTGAGGTGGCGAGCACCATTTCGAGGAAGCCGGTGCAAATTGTAGGGACCGCCCTGCATAGAGGCAGTCGTCCAGTGGCCCAACGCCTTTTCGTTGTTCAAAGGCGGCGGTGAAGATATGAGGGGAACTGTGACGAAGAATATCCTTCCAAGGAATTTCGATCACGGGCTCCGCCCTCGTCCGATGCTCCGCTCCCAATATGATTGGGCAATGGTCCCGGAATCCGCGGGGAGGCGACCCCACTAAGAGGGGCAGCACAAATACGCAGTTGGTGATGTGGAGAGCTACCTCAAGCTGAAGCTACCTAACTTATCGTTGGAAGAACAAACAATTATAACGTCGTAAATATTATTTGGCAAGACGGGGATTTAAGGAATGTCGCGTGCTCTTGACCTCTATGAGTACCTCAGGTCCTACGTTAGTCTATGCTGGTTCATTAGCTGCCAGCCGTGGGGACGGACTGATTTGCACCGCTCTTTCTCTATTCGGCCAGCTGTCATCGGTCCCTGCCTGTGTCGGATCCTTCCGCATGGCAGGCACGATGGCCAGTTGTACCTTCGCCAAAGGTCATGTACCGCTTGCCCACTGGCCCATTTTTGTAGAGTCAGATCCCCCCAAAATAACAAAAATTTGCAGCTTCACTTCCTCGACCTCATCAACAACAAGGAGCTACTTCAAGATCCTCCCACTCGGGAGTGTCGTTTTAGCAAGCCTGGCGGCCCTGGCTACCCGTGATTCGTGAAGCACGAAGCGTGATCCTGGAAGCCACACGGCGAATCGCTCGACCACCGTATACTCCTCCCTTTGAAAATAAACACAGCGACTTTACATCAAGCAATAGCCGATGAGCCGTTGAGCACAACCTTTGGCTCAGTTCCAGACTGTTTTTCCTTTTCCCGTCGACTTTAAGTGGCCTAGCACCAAACGAGTCGCTCGGTATCAAGAGATTAGTTGGTACATGACCCAGAGCTGAGGTACGACCAAGACATACTGATGGGCGGGTAGGTGCTGACGGAAGGAACGGGCTCAGCAAACTCAAATTTCTGCCGAGCCTCCTAGCGAAACGGTCTAACGCCGACAATGCCAGATATTGATTGGTAGGTCGGCCATAGGGCTGATCAGTGGCCGGGATCAGGGTTGACACTCCTCCCTTTGCTGGGTTTAGTATGTTCTGATGATTCTGATATATGTACTTTCTCTAGACTGGAAAATGCCCCGGAGGTCTGCACGTCTCCGGCGCCTGCACCCCGAGCCTGCTTCCGAGGAGACAGAGTACCAACTCATTACTGAGTCCGAGGTTGTCACTCCTGGTACACCGGCAACTTCCACGCAGAGCCTTGGCGATGATGGGAGCGGTGATTTAACATCAGATGATGCTGGCGAGCCCTTGGACACAACGAATCGCTCATCGAGGCCCATCATCACATCGATCGAAGAGATATTCGAGTCGACCATTGCCCAAGCTCAGCAAGGATCCGAGATGTCAATCCCTTACCGCAGCACGAGGGGAAGCGGTACCACTCGGCTCAACTACCCTGGCAGATCCATCCATGAAGCAAAGAAGTTTAGTAGGTTCCGACCTCATAGTTGCACCCCATCCTAACGAGCCTCTCTGGCGTCAGCACAGCTCAATCTTCATCTCTAGCTCACCATCCCTGTCTTCTTATCTCTTAGCCGCCGTCTTTCGAATTCTGGAAATGGCCCACGAAGCTCTGTGCAGTGGCAAGATCATCACGAAGAGGTAGGGCCCGTGCTCTAAGGAAATCAACCAAACCCTCGCGCAGCTTACACATGATAACCGGACACTGACCTCAGACAGGAACATATTCTACCAGTACCCCCACCTTTTCCGGGAGCAGCGCGTTATGGACGAGCTCGTTGATGACATAGCCCTTACACTTGGGATCGGGCGACATGCTCTGAATATTGTATGATACCTACCTTCGCTCACCAGCGGGTATAAGAGAGGCTGACATTATCACAGAGCGCAGCTGGAAAAGGTCTCGTGGCTGGCTCGATCCGCTTTCTCATGGGCGATGGCTCTACTGTCAAGTCCGACTGCACCGTAAGCTATTACACCCATCACCTGCGCTACCTTCTAGGTATCTTGAGCGATTTCTCCAATCATTCTGACACTATGACAGGGGACTCTGATCCCCCTTCTGGACGGTCTTCGCCAGATCGACTTCGGTCCCACGCGCTAGATTCTCGTGATCGAAAAGGAGGTGAGAAGCAACACAAATTCCTCATCACTGATCAGTTGAACCAACACATGTGCAGGCAACATTTCGGACGCTGGCTTCGTCAGAGTACTTCCAAAACTCAAGAGCTGGCCCTGGAGTTCTGATTACCGTATGTATTGCCCCTCAAGTTCTCGTCATCGACTGGGAGGATCTAGTGCGTAGAGACTGAGGGGCCAGGACCGCAGGGAAAAGGATATCCGGACCTCAGCACACGAAGGCTTCTCCACCGTCTCCATGAGTCTCGCCCGGACCTTCCTATCTATGGATTGGTCGATTACGATCCCGACGGGGTAAAAATCCTTCGAACGTACAAAGTTGGCAGTGCCACGTTGAATCACGAGCAGAATGCCACGGCAAACGCTATTCGTTGGTTGGGGATTCGACTAGCAGACATTCAGAGTCACCATTTGCACGATGAGCGTACACCAAACTGCCAGAGAAGTCGGTCAGATCAGAGCCAGGAGAGTCATAAATTGGCAGCACACTCAATCTCAGGTAAGCACGCCTAAAACAGCACGGAGTCCCTGAAGACTCCCGAGTCTCCTCGCCCTCGTTTTTACCTAGGTACTCATTCGTCCTATGACGAACACTTACATGGATGGACTTTTGGGATCACAAGGCGGCCGGGATCCTGGACGACACAAGCGCTCTACGTCTCGATTTGGCAGCTTCGAGGCGAACACCTCGCCTCTCACACACCGTGACCGCAAGATGGCGATGACAATGCTCGACACCTTGCCCGAGATCCCTGCTGACGAGGAGCAACGGGAGTTTCGGTCGGAACTTCAGACCATGCTCATGATGAATATCAAGGCCGAGATACAGGCTGTGGATAATCTTGGAGATCTCGCAGGATGGCTGGATGACAAGCTTTGCTCAGGATCATAGGGTGCTGCTCACGGCAGGGGGGCAGGCCAGCCATTTGCGGATCATCTCTTGCTATCACTCTCACATCTGATGTGCCCATCGCGCTGCTACCCGGGTGCCCATATGCACAACTCCATAGCTGCTTGGCTATATCACTTCTTGGACGCTCCACGCTTCTGCTTAGTTAGCGACGGGTGCCTGGTTGCGGTAATCGGACCGGGCTGGGCATATTTACTCACTCGCATTAGACTCGCAGCTCGCGGCTTTATGAACACCACATGCCACAATACTTGCTTTACCGATAGGGTGGGAGTGGTGACGACGATACTAGTAGTCTGTCTCCCGTCATCGTGTCGAGGAATAGTGTGGAGCCATGTGCGAGTACTGTGTAGCTTCCGTCGCCCAAGCAGAATTTTTTGGGCGAAGTGCCACATGAAAAAGCCCAATCCGATCATGACGACCCAAGCGGCACTCACAACTCGCATCGCAGACTCACAAGGATGGCCCCCAAAATAAGCGAGGATGAGATAGACGATCTCATTTATTTCGCCCGTGCCGGCGAGGAATCAGATCTCTCGGAGATGCTCTCGACGATCTCGAGCAGAGAAGCCGTGTCAGTAGCGGAGGTCCTCATACTCATCAAGGATGAGGGCAAGAAGACGTGCTTACACATGGCTACCGGCAACGGACATCTGGGTACGTTCGGATAGGCGGTTTGCAATGCAAGTCTCATCCCTCTGTTGATGAGAGGTGATGTGACGACGGCGCATCGGCAGCCCTTCCCTCTCGAGCACAGCCAGCCGGCTTGCTTCTCGACCCCTGACGAGGTCTCCCTTCAGCTTGGTGGACCTAATCCTTGCTAACGATGATCTCATGGTGACAGCAATCGTCAAATCTCTTCTCGAGCACTTCTCCTCACGGCCGAAGGCCGAGAAGCAGGCCTACCTGGACGAGCCCAACGAGTACGGTAACACGGGCCTGCACTGGGCCGCCCTGGGCGGGCACCTCGACGTCGTCAAGGCCCTGGTGGAGCACGGCGCGTCCCCGGCGCTGGCGAACGACAAGAACTACGTGCCCCTCGACCTGGCCAGCTTCAACAACCATGTAGCCGTGGTCGACTACTTCCTGAACCAGGCCAAGTCCCTCGAGAACGAGAGCGCCGACTCCGGCGGGCTCGCAGCGGCGGCGGGCGAGATGGAGCTCGATGGGGCGGTGGACGAGGAGAAAGATGAGGGCGGCCAGATCAACAACGGGGAGGCATCTGGCAGTAGGTCATGAGTGCATTCCCCGAGGAGGAGCGTATGCGGAGAAGGAGTACCTGCCTGCCAGTACATCAGCCTCTGCGTTACTACTGTCCTTTTTGAAAATTATCAGGATATGGAGCTTTTATTGCGAGCATAGGAAGAGAATACTACTATCAAGACTCCTTTTGCTCGAGCAACCTCAATGCCAGTGGCGTTGGCCGTGAGCGCACATAGGATGGTATAGTAGTAAAGGGACTCGACATGCCTCTTGTTCGGTCGAGGACCTCTGCAACGCCGATCAGACTTTGTGCGGGATTCACCCCGGGTTAGAGAACCGACTGCAATACAGGAGGACGAGTACACGAGGCTTGTGTCCCGGTACTTTTCACTGTCTAATTATAGTATGTCCCTCTAGGAGGTGGGGAATGGAGTGTGAAGCTTATAGCGAGAAAGGACCTACTTAGGTACGAGTACCAGTAAGTCTACTAGCAATTAAGCGGTATTCGAATCCGGTGTGTATGAAGTGGAGTTTTTCGTACTCGTGCTATCAGAGCAGAGTTCTGGACAGGAGAGCCTGAGAGATTCTCGACCGTGGAAGTTTGGGGGCGACAACATCTTACGCCTCCACGATCGGTAGACTTTAACCCGATCACTGCTGGCGCCTCAAATTGCACTTTTCTCATTTGATATCGCTGTGACGAGTTCTGCTATAATTGGTGGTCAACATGCAGTGGTGTCTGACTTCTGAGCTGGAAGTTGCCAGCAGGGAGGGATGACGATCGAGACACACTTCGCAGGGATATCCTGGCTCGAGGGAGGGCAAGGAATACAATGGCCAGGAATGCGTGGCTAACGCCCTGGTATGGGACTCGGACCATGGCACACCGAACAGGTTTCACTTATCAAAATGGCGTTCGACCTTACCCCTCAATCCCCGGTTTCAATCATTTTCATGACTTTATCAAATTGGGGGGCGTTGGGTCCGGACTTGTGTGTGTCGGGGCAGGCAGCGATGCCGGCTGTTCCAGCAACATGAAAGTTCTGGTATCGTGCGTAGCAGCAGTGGTCTGCATTCTGCAGTTTGCTTGCATATGGCAACAAATGTTGGCAACTTACGGTTGACAGCGTTATCTATCGAGGACAGTGAATCACCGTGGATAGACCGACATTCGAGGTTGCACGACGGCACAATGAACCTGCACTATCGCGCACCACGGACACATAACTCGGGACGCCACCTGTACACACGGACAGGGAACACCCAGCCGTCTATCGCCCAGCTTTCACTCAGTTATCACCCATTATAACGCCTTGTGATTGAACGAAGGCCTGGGCGTGGGCGGTTGGCGGTCAAAAAAAGAACCAGAGAAGCACCCTGCATCACCACAAGGTGCTGAAGGGGTCTGGGATTGGCCCGTCGGCTTTCGTAATGGAGGGGTCATGCCACCTGGCGACAGAGGCTCCAAGCAACATGAATGCTGGAACGCAACGCACGGATGAGGTTGTGGTACGGATGGATGATGGATGGAGGGATGGATGGAGATAGATGATGGATGGTGCGGATGGACGCCGTTTTGATGAATTATGAAGTTGGTGTCTGGTCGGACAATTTCCACGACCTGCCTGCGTGCTACGATGCGATTTGGTCTCTCAACCCCTTGTTATCATTCCAAGCCTGCACGAGCGCCGTTCGCCCCCAGCCGCACTGAAGGAAGCTGAATAGCGGCACCATTTTCAGAGACCTGAACTCTTGAAACTGTTGAAAGAGAACCCAAAAAAAACATTCATGTCGCCAGCGACATTCAGCTTAATTTGCCAAGGGCGGACTCACCCTACAGTTGTCTCCAATGGTCTCCAATCGAGCTGCAGAAACCATCGCGTTGATTTCCACCATCTTCACCGAAAAATGCCATTCACATATGTCCTGTTGTAGATTGGACCGCACCCCCCACGCGGATAGCATTTTGTATGGTGAAATTTGGGGGGTCGACGTGGGGGGTGGGGGGCAAAGCTCATGGTTCTGGCGTGTGGGCGAACACAGACTTCCTGGCAGTGGGTGCCCAGCGGCCCCAGACCCGGCAGGGAGCAGGGAACCAGAGCGAGGCGAGATGGTGAGGGGAAGAAGGTTTTGGGGTTCGCACCCATCGCCCCACGTTATTCCCCAGCACACGAACCTCGACTTGCCCCCAAGACCGATGTCTCCCACCACCTCGGCTTTGGTTTGAGAAGAATAATGGAGTAGGGGCAGAGTGAGAAACGGAGAGAAGAAAAATCAAAGGCCCAAGAGTCAAGGAAAATGGAAACGCTTCTTTTCTCGTCTCTGCCAACGGCCGCTCTAAATCCGACTTCTTCCTGTCCCAGGGATCGGTAAACTCTGGCTCTGCTTTACGCGACGCCTCCCACCAAACCCATGCGAGAGAGCGGGCGGATAACGCACACCTTTTTGCTTTTCGGCGGTCCTTGGCTGCCTCTTTCTTCTTCCATCTCTATTACCCCCAAACATCGAAGAGGACTCCCGCTCCCCACCGCGAAATGACTAGAGAGCTGAGACGAAGACTTGCCCCCATACAAGCCCCCTCTCCCCCATCTAATGAGTGGGATTCGGGGTCAGAGTCGCCTCCCCCCATGGCCTCATCGCCAATTGTAATCGACTTGCAAACCCAAGAGGAGACTGAAGCCGTCGACGCCGGCAACTCTGGCAACGCAGGCAGTGCTGCCACTACCAGCACGACAAAGCGGGCAAGCAGACGAGGCGCTCCTCGCCGCTTCGCGTGTTCGTTCGAAGGCTGTGGGCGCATGTACACTCGCGCCGAGCACCTTCAGCGACATCAATTGAACCGTACGCGATCCATAGGTCCTGGTCGGACCCTTGTATTTGCTTCTTTGCTTCTTTGCTTCTCTCCCCCAACCAAGTGGCCCGTCCTTGCATCGAGTCTCGGGAGTAGTGGTGACTGCTGCCTCTACGGCTGTCTTATGTATTCCCAGTCCCGTCTCTCTCCAGCCTGCTATGCCGTGCTCCTCGACCCTAGTAAGGCGGAAAGGTTAACCTTGGCCTATACCACTTGTTTTTCTTATCTGTCTTTCTTCCTTCCCCTTGCTGCTTCTTGTTATGCCTCCCTGACCATGACTATGGCTAATACTCCGTTCACTGAAGACAACCCGCCCGAGATCTTCAAGTGCACAGAGGAGGGATGTGTGCATTCCTTTGTGCGCGCTGACCTGCTTGCCCGCCATAAGAGCCGGCACCACTCCGCCTCGTATGTGCCCAGGCACCGTCTCAGGGGATTCGTTGGCCCCCCGACGCTCCAGCTTGTGAATTCAGGCTCGGACGCCGGAAGCCCCGTAGATCCAAAGCCTACTGGCGCCGGCGCACCACGTCACGTTGACGGTCCAGCGGAGGGCAGAGACAGGCGAGCAACTCGTAGTTCTCTGGCTGACATGTCGGCCGCCTCGCCCTCCACCACTGGCGGTTCCGAACTGGGGAACCGGAACCCTCGTGCGAGGCCTGACCATATCCCACAGCAGCCTCAGCACCGCCAGCAACAGTCGCCACAAGCAGAGCAGTCGCCGCACATGTCGCCACAAGCAGTGCAGTCGCCGCGAATGCAGCACTCACCCCATGTGCGGCAGTCGCCTCAAATACAGCAGGAACAGAACCACCGCCGTCATCAGCATCAACTGCATCAACAACAGGCCCAACAACAACAACAGACCCAACAACAGCGACAGGCACAGCAGGCACTACAGGCATTACAGACGCAACAAGCACTACAGACGCAACAGGCGCAACAGGCTCAACAGACGCAACAGGCGCAACAGGCGCAACAGGCGCAAAAGGCACAACAAGCACTACAATCACAACAAGCACTACAGGCACAACAGGCACAACAGGCACAACAGGCGCAACAGGCGCAACAGGCGCAACAGGCGCAACAGGCGCAACAGGCGCAACAGGCACAACAAGCACTACAGGCGCAACAGGCACAACAAGCACTACAGGCGCAACAGGCACAACAGGCGCAACAGGCACAACAAGCACTACAGGTGCAGCAGCAGCAGCAGCAGCAGCAGCAGCAGATGCAGGCGAGGGAGCAGCAGCAACCTCGTCGCCATCAGCCACCTCAGCCCGAGGCGCGAGCCCAACGTCATCAACAGCCCCTAGAAACCATTCATCAGCAACCGATACCCCCACCCCAAAACGCATCTCCTACTTCGGCCCACGATTCAGTCATGCTCTTGACCCCCGAGTCGAGTGCTAGCGCCATGGCGATGGCAGACTCATATCCAAATTACCCCAGTAGCTCTACCCATACGGGTCGCCAAGCTCATCCGGCCCATCAGACTCAGCCTGCTCATCATAGTCCTCCATCGCATCCTCCCCATCTGGCTCAACAACAAGCCCATCAGAACACCCATGCCCCCCATCAGCAGTCACATCTGTATCAGCATCCACATATGCACCAGCATGCTCCCCATCAAACGCAATTATCACACCAAGCCCATCAAAATCCCAACCGCATGGTAGAGGCCCAGAACTGGCCCCCTCAGGTGGTTCCTCCTGTGGTTCCTCCCGTAGTCCCTCCGGTGGTCCCTCCGGCGGGCGACATGGCGGTCAGCAACATCCTTCACCCGAAGCCGGTGTATATGCAGGGTTTGCAAGAGCAAACCCCTGTAATGTCCTGGGGCTTCCCGCCTGGCGAGAACGATCCTCTTGGCCAAGGAAACTTCGCCACCTGGCTCTTCGACAACAGCCAGACCAGCTACGCTGAGTTCGACATCTCAAGCATCCCCTTCCTCGAGGGCGGACTGGAGTCTCCCTTCAACACCAACGTTCCCTACGACTACGAGTCTCTCACCGGCCGGTCCCAGCTCGAGAGCCCTCCGCGGATGGTCGAGGCCGATGAGGCGCTGATGGAGTATCGCCGCCAGGAGGTCATACGCTGGTTTATTGCCTTCCGACGCAAGTACCCAAAACTTGAGCCTCTCGTACATAATCTGGCGGTGGATGGCAACGGCGATATCCCTGCATTGAGCATGCAAATGCTCCAAGGCTGTCTGCATGAGTACTGGGAGCACGTGTCGGCGCGTCTGCCCATCATTCACCAGCCCACATTTTCGTGCAACCGATGTTCGACGGTGCTCTTCCTGTCCATGCTGGCGCTGGGTGCCGCATCGCTTCGTAGTAGGGATAGTAACGGCACCCTGATTGAACACGGTGGCTTCGCCGATGTGATCGTGTGGGGCCTCAGGTGGGAGATTGTTACAACTGACGAGGCCTCGCCGCCGGTCAGCCTCTCGACAGCTCAGGCGTTGCTCCTGCTTGAGTTGTACGAGAAGCTGTTCTCGTCCCGCCGCCTGCACGAACGGGCCCACATCTACCACTCGGCCATGCTGACGCTTCTGCGCCGGGGCAGCCCCTTGATCGGCCGGTCCGGGAGCGAATCTCCCCCAGAGCAGCCGCTGCTCACGAACGTCGGGCATTCAGTGGGCGGCGGTGTTGTCTCATCCGGCGTGCTTGACGCACGGAACTGGTGGATTCGGTGGGCCGAGACGGAGGCCATGCACCGTGTCGTGTTCGCAGCCTTTATGATGGATGTGATCCACGCGTGCATGTTCGGCCACACGGCGGACATGGCTCCGCATGAGATCCGGCTGCCGTTGCCCTGCGACGACAACCTGTGGACGGCGTCGAGCCCTGACGAGATGCGGCAGCTGGACGCGAACCTGCGCATGTACGGCCTCAGGCCCGTCTCATTCCTCGACGCCCTGAAGCGGGCCCTGCACGGCAAGGAGGTGCGCACCCACAGCTTCGGCCGGATGGTCATCATGTCCGGCCTGCTGAACGTCGGGTGGCACCTCCACCACCGAGAGACCCACATGAAGTGGATGGACCTCTCGGCCCCAAACGCCGAGACCCGGGATAACTGGCGCAAGACACTCCTGGACTCCTTCGACACGTGGAAGGCCAGCTTCGACAGCGCCCAGGGCTCGCTGCCGGACGCGTCCAGCAGCAGCGTGAACGGGCCCCGGGCGGACGCCAACGGCCCCATCCAGAGCGCCGGAGTGCTGTACCACCTCGCGCAGATCAGCCTGTACGTCGACATCGTCGACTGTCAGGTCTACGCGGGAGCGAAACAGCTGCTCGGCCGCAAGGTCTCGACGCGCGATCACAATAACGTGATGACGCGCATGAAGTCCTGGGCCGGGCTGGCGTCGACGCGCCACGCCGTCCTGCACGCCTTCAAGCTGCTGCACCGCGTGCTCGTGCACCAGCGCCGGCCGGAGAGGAGGCACCTCGCGCAGGTGGCTGCCGTGGCGCAGGCCGCGCTGCACCACGGGAGCGGCGTCAGCGCGAGCCCCGACGACCTCATGTTGGCCCCGCTGCAGATCTCGACGTACTCGGTCCGCTGCGAGCCGGACCCCCACAGGCCGTGGATTATGTACTACGCCACGCTCAGCATCTGGTCCTACGTCCGCGCGCTGAGGACGAGGGGCATCGGCGCCGCCGGCGCCGGCGGAGCGCCTGGCAACTTGCCGTTTTACGCGCGGAGCCAGTACCAGGACAACCACTACGGAGTAGGGGGATCGGGAGGAGGGCCAGGAGTAGGACCTGTAGTAGTAGGAGGGGCCCACCAACAACACCCCTACTACTGCGGCGGCGGTGGTGGTGGTGGTGGTGGTGGTCAGCCGCAGCACGGCGGGGTCGTCCTGTCCCCGCTGTCGCCCACGACGTTCGACCCAGTAGGGAACTACAACAGCGTCGTGACGTACCTGTCCAATGTGGCGCAGCAGAAAGAACTGACCGAGAGCACGGCGAGGGGCCTGGCGGGCGGCTTGCCGGACCTGCTGGAGCTGATGCACCACATCCTGGTCCAGGCGCAATCGGAGCTGCTCCAGGAGGCGTGCCACAGGTTGTTGGTGTGCAAGTCGATACTGGTCAACGGCGATATCTGAAACACGACGACCGTCACTTTTAAGACGAGCGGTGACCGCCTGCTAGCTTCTCGATCGAAATTTTTTGGGTCTTTGGGTTTCCTCTCCTTCCTACCTTGCTTAGCTGGGTACGGTGGACTCTTTCCTTCCTGTTGCGTGAGATGGCTGGCCTTTCTTCAGTAAGGCCAGAGCAGCCGGCCTACTCCTGGTCGCGCCAAAACAGGCACAAACGTACAAAGCTAAGCTATGGCACGGCAGCTCCCCAGGCGATCAACCTTGTCATATTCGCCCGGATGAACTGAACGCCGACACGAGAGGGAGAGTCACACGCTCA
Organism: Ophioceras dolichostomum; assembly: GCA_003049485.1. Lineage (NCBI taxonomy): Eukaryota > Fungi > Ascomycota > Sordariomycetes > Magnaporthales > Ophioceraceae > Ophioceras > Ophioceras dolichostomum. Next base: position 89,783 of record PYST01000042.1, on the reverse strand, counting down.
CGCGCCTGGCCATAAGTGGGAGAAATGGCAGAGCTCTTGGAAGCGGGAGGAGGCGTCGGCACGGAAAGCGTTACTGCCATCTATTTATTGCTCCTCCTTTTCTACCTACCTGACCCTGCCTGCTAGCTCGAAGCTACTATCGCGGCCCACACACATATAGAGGGCTGGTCAATACTATGCAATGGATTCAGGACCACAGGTGCGTATCCTTCTCCTTCCTTCTTATTGCCTACCACTCATATACACTCTTCTGGGCCCACGTAGAGGGAGCTGAGCACGCAATTCACGACCGACTGATCGCGTAGTATCTTACAGATTGCGTTTGCTAGGTAGCTGGCGTCTACCATCGGTCAAGTCTGTGCGGTTGAGTACGGCTCCGCTTATAGACTCTATACTTTCTTCATCAGACCACCTACCCAAGGAGGTAGTCTGTTATTTCCAACTAGTATTTTCCTACCCCTATTGGTGTTTGCTATGGTAGTATAGTACAGGGGATCTTTCTTTGGAAAGGATTGATTGAAGCCTGGGGAGGTACCTTTTATTTAATTTGGCCCATTGCTTGAGGATCGGAGGATATATTTTCTTTTCTCTCATTTCTTATAAAGGAAGGGAGGAATGGATGGAGGCTATTTCCACACTAGGGGGCAGCAGAAGGAAGGAAGGGGGGCGCTGGAGAAACGACGTTTTCCCCCATATAGATGGACTCAATGAGACATGATCTGATATAAACTACCATTTGTGCTCGCTTTCTCTCATCGTCACAGGATTGGCGCACTTGCCACATCAGAAGGGTCCGAGTAAGAAGTTGATCGTGCTGCCGCCACGCTTAGTTTCCTTAAACTGCGGGATGCTCCGTGCTTTTGTCTTCCTTTCCTCCTTCTGTCACAATACTTTTGGGATCGAAATGTAGCTTCGACTACGCTTTACTAAGGAAGGGTTCCATCTCCTTACACGAAACAAAATACATTGCTGTGCTCTTGAGTTTCTGGACCGGTCAAACTTGACCTTTTGTCGCCAGATGTAGCCCTCGGGCTACTCAGCCCCGGAAGACGCTCTCCCGATGACGACGACGACGCTGCCGAGGAGGGGGACCGCCACTGCCGGGAAACCCCCCGCTCAGCCCGCAGCCCTTGGCCTCGCACGACGACACGGTGTGGATGTACCGGATCAGCCCGCCCTCGACGCGGAACAGGTGGCTGTCCGGCATGGCCTTCTGCGGCACGGACCTGTCGAGCTGGGGAAAGCCGCAGAAGATGTCGACGGTGCCGTACTCCTCGTCGACCACGTACCGGCGGTTCGTGACCGTGATGGTGGACGGCACGCCGAGCGTGCAGGTGTTGGCCGTCGGGTTGCTGGCGCCCGTGGACGCCCCTCCCTCGAGCCGCGCGCAGGGGGTGCCGGCGGGGATGACGACGCTCGCGTTGTGGAAGCGGTCGAAGTAGGCGTCGCCCGCGGCCTTGATGACGTCGCGAGAGTCGCGCTTCTCCGGAGGGATGGGCCCCCATTTTTCCTGGCTGGTGTAGTGCAGGTAGCCGGTGGCGTTGAAGAGCCAGTCGCCGTCGTCGGTGACGACGGACTCGATCGTGGTGATCTTGTTGTTGGTCACGAGGATGCGCGTGCCGATCACGTAGGGGTGGGGATCGTCCGCGACGATCAGCTCGGTGAAGGTGCCGCAGAGGACCGGGTCGTGGCTGTTGAACTGGTTGTCGATCTTGAGCGGCTGCGAGATGACGCCCTTGACGTAGTCGACCTCGACCTCGTTCTCGGTATACTTGAGCTCCGTGCTGAGGAGGAAACCCAGGACCGAAGGGTCGCCTGCCGCTTGGGCTTCCGTGTAGAGACTGGTCACGGTCTTGAGGAGGTCTCGGGAGCATTGCGCTGAGACTATGGGGGCCAGCGATGAGATCGCGGCCGTGAGGAGGATGGAGACACGCATGATGGACGAGATGTGATATTTGGAGTCTTCAGTATCCTCTTTCCTTTCGTTGAAGTGTCGTGGCCGACGACCGTTGGCTCCCGCCACTGCTCCGTGTCCGGGGCAGAGCCCTTACACCTGCCCATCTTATATCTGGTTCCTATACTGTCTGCAAAGCAGCCGAAGCCCCAAGCGAACAAATGCCGAGAGGCTCGAGGGGAGCTAGGAAGAACAGCTCTCTCTTACCGGTTGCTAGAAACCCCCTCTCCCCTCCCATCTCAATGGTGCCGACAAACGATGCTCCGAGATGCATAACGAGCTCTGGCGAGGGTGACTGCCAGGACGCGTGTTATAGATGAATCTCCCCCCTGGTACCTTAATTAGCAAGTTCGGGAGTTTTAACCGCGTCCGCTTATATCGTTGATGTGAGGAGAGACCCCGCTTCAGCTACTCCATTCCTCCAGCTGGAACGGTATGATCGCGGCAAGCTTTCGCAGATTCCGGCATCTTTATCCGGTTCATGACTGGCTAGTCGAGGGTGAGTAATTGTAGTACCTAGCCTACTCGATTCGCCACTGACACAGATAGATTTAAGACTAATTGGTGTCTTTTAATGTAGGAAGGTTGCTGTGGCATAACACAGGTCGGGAGCCCCAAAGAAGCAGTGGCCGCTGGGTAGGATAGAAAATAGGGGTACACTCATCATAGTCATAATCATAATCATTATCATCATTATCATTAATCTTAGTAGGTAGTAATGGAAGGACGAAGTATACCTCGGTAGCTATTGAAGGAAACTCATACCCCCGAAACATGATATCCCCCCGCTAACTCACTTCAAAACATACCTTACCAGCATCCAAAGCCTCTTCACATCCGCCAGCTTCCCACCTCCACCTCCTCCACCACTACCACCCTTCCCAATCCTCAGAGTCCACGACTCAACCGCCATCCCAAAATCAGTGGCAACATACCCCGTAAGCCCCTTGAACCTCCCATCCTCCCTCGCCAGCGTCGTCGGCGTCGCGTTAGCCACCCCACTCAACTCGACCTCCACGTCTCCCCCAGGCAGCGGCACATCACTCAGCAGATACACATCCCTAGCCTCCACGCTTCCAGCAGCCCTCCCCGTAGCCAACAGAGGCAACCGTCCCCTCAGTCCCGCCAGGACGATCTCCACCCCTTCCTCCCCAATACTCCCCTGCTGTAACAATCTAGCCCAACCAGTCGCGAACTCATTCTTCACGTCAAACAGCGCGTAAAGTCCCCCGCCGCTGTCCGCACCAGTAGTAGAAGCACCCACGAACCTCTCAACCTCCTTCGTCGCCGCGTCCCTCAGCGCCGCACCGCCCTCGAGACTCGTATACTTAATAGTGAGCACCACGTCGGAGATGCTGTTATAATCGAACGCGCGCATCGGCGGCGGCGGCAGCTCGAGGCGCCACGCGCTGACGGCGCCGGCGCCCTCGAATGGCATGTACCTGTCGCCCAGGAACGACAGCTCGAACACGCCGCTGTCGGCCGCCTGGCCGCTGCTAACCGCCACCGCCGAGATAGGCACCATCACCGTAGCGAACCTAGGATCATCTTGGCCATCGCTCCCCTGATCCGGGTACCCGTCTGCGCTCCCTCCCAACGACGCAGAAGTGCGGCACCGGTTCGACAGCAGCTTCAGCGTGGCGTTCACAGACGCGTACGGACCCACGACGCAGGGTACGGTAACCCCCACAGTCTTGATGCGCCTCAGGTAGTGCCCCGGGAAGTCCATGTCGAACAGCACCTCCGGCACGGCGAACTCGCAGCTGCCGGCCTCGCGCAGGATCAGCAGCTGGAGGGGGTCGATCTGCCGCAGGGACACGTGCTTGACCACCTCGTAGTCGTGGCCCCGGTCCGCGATGTAGGCCGCCTCGAGCTGCTTGAGCGCGTAGAAGAGCGCCTCGCCCGCCAGGAGGCCGTCGCGGCTTGCGCTCCAGTAGCCTGGCTGGATGAAGCTGCTGCTTGACCCGGACGAAGAAGAAGAAGAGGCTGCGCCGCCGACGGTGGAGAGCTGCGGCCTCTCGAACCGGAACACCTTCTCGACCTTCTTCGCGAGGTCGTACGCGGCCGTGTAAGCGTTATAGTACATGCTCCGCGTCTGCCCCGCGATCCACCCGTACAGCTCGGCGTTGCTGTACTTCGCCCTCAGGAAGTCCTCCGCCTCCCTCGCCTGGTCGATCTGCGTCTGCAGGAGATCGATCTCGCGCTGCGCCATCGCCACCCTGATTTTGCCAGTGACGATCTGCTTGTCGATGTTGGAGATCTCGTACCCCGCCGCGTTGGCGGCCTGCAGCCTGTCGTTGAGGCTGCGCAGCGCGACGGCCTTGCGCGACGCGGCGGAGGCCTTGAAGTTGCGCTGCCCGACCTCGATGCCGATCCCCTTGGCTGCTGCGGACGTCGCGTGTCCCAGCATGGGAGGGCCCCACTTCATCGCGATGCCGACTCCCACCGGAGTGCCGTGCGCGGCGGTGACGGGTAGGGCGTGGAAGACGCCGGAGAGGAGCTCGAGAACGCCCTGCGCGACGGTCAGGTTCGCGGCGTAGGACAGCTGGGCGTTCTCTTCGACTTCGTAGGGGAGCAGCTTGAGCCCGCCCTCGTCTACGGGGGACTGGAGGCGCTCGCTCAGCTCGCTGAACTCGGCCACCGCCGCAGACGAGGAGGCGACCGCTGAAGGCACGGCAGAGATGTCCTCCCCGGCCAGGCGAAGGTAGAAGCGCATCCTGTTCTCGGGCCCCTTCCGCGAGAACCGTAGCGCCTCGAGGCCGGCGTTCGCCTCGTCGAGCGCGAGCTTCTTGGTGGTCATGAGCAGGCGCTGCGTGGAGGTCTCGTGCGTGGCGCGCAGCACCGCGTAAGACTCGGCGTCCTGCCTCTCCCTGGCCTGCAGCAGCGCCTGCCCGAAGCTGCGAACCTCCTGGGCCAGCTCGAGCGCGCGCCCCAGGAGGTACTGGAAGCGGTAGTTGGGCATGGGCCCGCCGTTGAGGTCCGCGAGCACGTCCGCGAGCGACAGACCCTGGGACGCCGCCTGCACGAGCAGGGCCGGGTCGATGGGCGGTTCGAAGAGGGGCAGCTTGCGCGGGACGCCCGTGATGTCCTGCGAGTGGCGGATCTTGAAGAGGCGGTCGTCGATGCGCTCGCCCAGCGCGCGGAGCTGCGGGTTGTCGGGGATGGCGAAGTAGAGGCCCGCGGCGAAGCCGAATATGTTTGTCACTTGCACCTCGGGGTCGTCGGGGAGCTTGCCGAGGGGGAGGGAGGTTTGGTTGCTGAAGGGGAAGAGCTCCTCCATTTGGACCAGGGCGTTTGAGAAGGCGTCGAACCTTTTGAGCACTGTTGGGAAGTAGATTGAAACGTGTAAGCCTCGTAGATTCATGACGAGTGATACCATATATTGATAGCATGGAAAAGGGGAACCTCGGTACATGGAGGTTAAGTTGGTGAGTAGTGGCAGATCGGGACACTCACGGCTTGTGTAAGTCTGCGGCTTGACCTTCACCTCCCGCGTGAGCTTCTGCCCTCGAGGGCCATACAGATGCGACGCGAGGATGTACAGCTGGATGGCGTTTGGGATCGCCTCGAGCGTGTTCTGCCGGAAGTACCAGTCTCCCCATTCGATCAGGATCTCGATGTACTTCATAACGATCCACTTCATGTAGGCTGTCGGCCTGCTTCTCGCAACGACGTGGGGCGCGAAGGGGTTGTTTCTCCAGGCCGTGACATCGTCCCTGAAATGATGCTTACTGTCAGTGTCTGGTGGTGTGGTGGTCTGGTGGTCTTGGGTAAGTCGGAGGCAAGGGATCGCTACAGTGCTAGGTAACAGTGGGTAGATCTGGAGTGAAAGGTCGTAGGTAGTAGGTAGTAAGTCGCAACAAGTACACAAGTGCACGAGCACTCACCTATCACCAGGCCGGAAGGACTGGAAAAACGCCTCAACCGTCTGCGCGGCCTTCACGAACTTGAACGGCGCGAAGTTCCAGAACCGGCCCATGTCGTCGCTCCTCTCCCCCTTCGCCATGGGGTTGAAGACGTAGTGGCAGACCTCGATGGCCTCCTCGAACTGCTGGCTCTTCAGCAGCCTGTCGACGAGGCTCATGGGCGCGTGCAGGCCCAGCTCCCAGTTGTAGAGCGAGAACGGCTGCGAGAGCTCGTTGAACCAGTACCACCTGCCCCCCTCCGGGTTCAGGGCCGCGTCGACGGCCCCGAACATGGTCCGCATCTCGTTCGCGCCTTGGAAGGCGCCGAGGCGGGAGAAGAGGGCCGCCGCTGACGAGTCTGAGTTCGAACCACCTGAGCTTGGGCTTGAGCTTGACCCAGTGCTGTTGCTGCTACTGCTGCGGCCAAGCGAGGCAGACATGAGGCTATTCATGTTCGGGTACGACAGCCTGTATATGAGCTCCGGGTCCGTTGCCCTGGGGCTCAGTGCCGATACCCGGCCCATGATATCCGGCAGGAGCTCGCCGGCGTACGGCTTGCGGGCCAGGTCGACGTTGAGGATCGTGTTCAGCGGCGGGTCGGGCGGCGTCTCCCCGTCGTACGTCGTGCTGCCGGGTGACAGGAAGCTCTGGGTGGAGTGGATCCTGTTCTCGCCGTTCTCCCAGCTGTAGCCGAACGATAGGTCGCGCGGGGCCCCGTGCGAGATCGACAGTCCCCCCGTGACGGCGCCAGCCAGGGACAGCTCGCCGTTCGTGAAGTTCCACTCGGCGAGGATGCCGTCGTAGCCTGCCCGCCACGCGAACACCTTGATCATCTGCGGGCTCTCCTCCCAGGTCGTGATCCTGCCGAAGATCACGGCCGTCGGGAGGAAGGTGTAGCTGTCGATTTGGATCGAGTCACTGCTGTTGCTCGAGGAGGGCAGATCGACCACCCCGTCTGGACAGAGGCGCCGGGGCGTCCACGCCCCGTTCCGGAGCTCGGTCCAGCTCAGCTTGACGTCCCACCCGTCGACGGGCATGCTCTTGTTCACTTCCCTGTCGCTGAGCTGTCCAAACTTGACGGTTTTGTCTGCTTCCGATGACGCGGTGGCGGCCACCGTCTTCTTCAGGATCTGCGGGATGAACACCACCACCCTGTTGTCGAAGGCGATGGGTGCAAGGTACACGCCCGAGGCGCCGGGGCTGCTTGCACCGCTGCTCTTGTCGTTGTTTTCGATCGTGTAGACCGGCATCTCGACGGCCATTTTCTTCCAGCTGCCCCAGCAGCCGCTCTCGGACCAGGTGTTGTAATAGATCGCGAAAGGAGCGGTGCGCGTGCGGGCGAAGAGGTGCAGGGTCCGGGCCGGGTTGGTGTAGTCGATGCACAGCCCTGCGACCGACAGGTTGGCCACCTCGTGGACGCTGTACAGATACCCCCTGATGGCGGACGCGACCGTATCTCGGCTCAGGTCCTTCTGCAGCAGCTCCGACTCGAGCTCGCGGAAGAAGTCGCTCTTGTCGTCCCGCAGCGATGGGTCCAGCCAGTTCTCCGGGTACAGGAACACCTTGCGGTTGGCCTCCCACACGCGGTACCGCTGCATCCACTCCCACCGGCGCCGGTCGAGGTGCGAAGGCGACACTCCGTAGCCCTCCTCGAGACCCAGCAGGCAGCGCTGCACGTACGCCTGCACCGTCGCCGTGGCCTGCTTGATGCGCGACGTCTCCACCAGCGAGGTCATCTGCGGATCGATGAGGAAGAACTCGAACAGTCCGTCCGCGTCCCGGATGTCGAGCGCCCTGATCTCGTCGCGCGCGAGCAGGAAGTCGATGAGCGCCTGGTTCTGGTTCGCCCGCAGCGCGTCGCTGGCGGGCTTCACCACGTCCGGCCAAGCTCGTGGGCTATAGCGCGCCCGCGCCGCCTTCTTCACCTCTTGGGCGATGGCGTTCAGCTTGGAGAAGTCCTCTCGCGAGGTGCTCCGGGGGGTGGCCCAGGAGAAGAGCCGGGGGATCTCCACGCCGGTCTTGCTCGAGATGGAGATGAGCAGGGCGAAGCAGCTCAGGTTCACGCCGTTGGTGAAGTCGGAGGCCGTGGCTAGGTCGGGGGTCGTCGCTGTGGGCAGCAGCAGGCCGTTCAGGATCTGCGCGACCTGCGTCTTGCTCCAACCCGTGGCGCTGTGGATCTTGGCGACGAGGTCGGCTCTGGATGCCCCGGGATTCGCGACGGCCCAGCCGTACAGCTGGACCAGCGAGATCTCGGTCCGCGACGGCAGGCTGTTGCGGAAGTCGACGTACAGCTTCAGCCTCTTCCACTGCGACACGCTGAGGTGCATAAGGTCGATCCCCTCGAAGTCGTCGGGATGGTCGTAGATGTAGTCGACCTCCTCTGTCGACAGCCCGTAGCGGTTCACGGTGATGGCCGCCCTCTGCAGCCGCACGAAGACGTCCCTCAGCTCACTCTGGGCCCGACTGGGAAGGAAGGCCGAGCTCGGCACGGCGGTCCTGGCCCCGGTGGCCGGCTTCCACTGCAGGTTCTGCGGGTTCACTCCGCCGAACATCTGGAGGTTGTACAGCTGGTTCGAGTCGAGCTTGAGGGGCTTTGAGGTGGGCGTGGCCCATAGACGGTAAGGGTCTTCTTGCTGGAGGCTGAACTCCACCAGCTTGCCGTCGATTACGAGGGGGGGAGGCTGCTCGTCGACTGAGACTGAGAAGGTGAACATGTCCGACGTCGTCGGCGACAAGTACCCGTTCCAGCCGCCGCCGTCGCCCGAGGAATCATGATCGCCATCCTCCTTCGTCATCTGCTCCAAGATGAACTGCATGGCGGTCACGGAAGATTTCGTCCTGTCCAGCGCGATGTGTTCCAGCATCAGCTGGGCCACGGCTCGGTCGCCGAACCCGGCGGTGGACGTGATCGTATCCCTAACCAGGACCTGGCTGAGACGGGTCCGGAGGAGGCCGATGAAATGCTGGAGGAAGTAACGGCGCTTCTGGGAAGGCGTCTTCGCCTGGGCCACCGCCGCCGCGTCAGGGTCGGCAGCCGCCGCCTCCTCGCTGATGTCGGGGGCCAAGATGGTGGGCGTGTCGCCCTTCAGCTCCCGCTCGGCGACGTCGCTGGGGAACACCCCGACGAGGCACTTGAGGAAAATGTTGCGCGGCTGCTGCGACGCCCTCGCAACCGTGTCCTGCCAGGCCTTGTACAGCTTAGCAGCTGCCTCCTGCGCTTCGAGCTGTTCGGTTTTGTTGACAGACTTCGGGGTCTCCTCCTCCACAGCAGCCCCAGAAGCGGCATCTTTCTCATCCTCCTTTTTCAGCATTTCGGGATCGAGCAGGCTGGCGACATTGGTGAGCTCGTCCTTGGTGAGAATGCCGATGACGAGCAATTGAGAGCTCTGCCCATTCTGCCCTGCGATATAGGTGGCCTTCTTGGACGACGCCTGCGACAGCTTCTTTTGGAAGGAGTCGATCCCGGTGATTTTTGGGGCGCGGGTGAGATATGCTATTAGTCACGCATGCAAGTTAGCTAGTGGTGATCTAGGGAGAGAAATCTCCCCTTGCCACAACGCCCTTCAAGGTATTTATTTAGGTAGGTTGGTATGTGGGGAGCGCACCTGTTTTGCCCTCCAGAAGCTGGGCAATCTCCGTGACGACGGCCTCATCGAAGATCAGTGCCGCCTTAGACTGCACGAGCTCCAGAGACACGTCGTCCTTGTCACCAGGAATCGTATGATCCTCCTCGATGGCCAGGATTCCATCGTGGATCGTCTTGGCCGTCTGAAGCACCTTCTTAGGCTGCGGTGCGAGAGGGTCGAGCTCGGACAACTCCGTGTCGTCCTCGGCAATGAACCTCAGCTCGGGCCAGGAGAAGCCCATCTTCCCCATGGCACCCCAGGTCTCGAGCAGCTCAAGGCAGTCTGTGGGACTCCGAAAAGGGTTAGGCAGTCCGACAGCGAGGACCTGCCCGAGGTCATCCTGGATGCTCACCCCAAGGAGCTTAGCCAGGAGGCTGTATCTGTAGATGCGCGACAGATTGGCAATGTTGAGCACGTCTGGGACGGCGATTCTGGAGGTGCTTCCGCTTCCTGTTTCTTGGCCCCCCTCAGTCTCCGCAGATGTCTGAGCCACTTCTCCATTGTCGTCCTGATCCTGGTCCGTATCCAGGTTCAGGAGATACTCGAGGTCCGCAGCCTTCATGCCGAACGCAGCGAGGATTACTAGGAGATATTGAGAGATTTTGGATTTCTCCTTCCCCAACAAGTAGTCACCATTGTTGTCAGGACCGAAGACCGCGTCTGACCTGCGCAGGATATTGCCGTTGAGGAAGAGTCGGCTGTAGAGGGACTTCGATCCGCCGGTGGGAATGCTAGTCCAGAACGTCAACAGCTGCTCCACTGTCAGTCCTGTCAACGGCACGAGTTTCTTGATCGCTGCCAGTTGATGGAGTGTGTCCACAGTGATTTTAGGGCTAGAGACAGGAATGCCCCCGTCGTCATCTCCCTTGTCCCCGTCGGCATCTGTAGGCAGATGAAGGAGCCCCTGCAGTGCCATGTCCGTTTCCTGGACCGACCAGCCCAGCGCCCGCTGAAGACGGATGAACTTGTGCAAGTTGTCCCACTCATCGGCGGCGAGAGATGTGCCGTCCAGGCGGGTAAGCCGAACATTCTCGATGCTGCAGCTCCCGCCCAGTCCGGCGGGCAAGTACCATTCGATTGGAGCCCACTCGTCTCCGGTGATGCACTGCTTCAAATGGCCTTGGACCACGATGCCCACCACTTTGGACGTGTCGCCGGGATCCTTGACGATGAAGTTGTATTTCCGCTCTGCCTCGACGGGATCGTACTTGGCCTCGATTGTGACCTCGTCGGCCGCACTGCCGATGAATACTCTGCCGTCGATGGCGACGTTGCCCACGATCGTGGAGGCCTCGTCCCTGATCAGCCCATCGGTCGATAGGTAGCCCACTGTGAACAGCGGCTGGTCGTTTACCGGCTGGGCGATGAGCGGCCCTTCGATGGGGAGGCGGGGACCCTCTCCAGAGTCCAGCACGATCGTCTTGCCCAGACCTTCGAACTCGTTGAAGATCCAGCTTTGGATTTCATCATTGCTGACGCCGGTCCCATCGCTCACGCCAACGGAGCTGCCAATGTCCTGGCTCTGGTCTATGAGCTGCTCCGCCAAGTTCATGAGGTTGGTGGTCTGGACCGCAAACGTGGCGAGCTTGGACAGGCGGCTGGTTGGGTCGGTGGCCTTGTTGTCAACAAGCGTGCAGAGGAACTTGTAGCTAAACCGTAGCTGGTTCAAAATGTGCTTGTTTCGACCGGACGGTTGGCTCGGGTTGACGAATCGCGTTTCGACCATAGAGACGAGGTCCGAGAAGGTGATTCCGCTCCTGGGCAGGAGCTGCCGTTTTACGAACTGCAGTCCGGTCCGAGCGACGTCGTCCGTCGAAGAGAGTGCGATGTGGTCGGGATATCCCCAATATGAGTGCCGTGGGAGGAGGTTGATGCGACTGGCGTACTGCTCGGGAGTAAGGGTGACACCCTCGGTGGCCGCGAAGTAGTCTGACTCGAAGAAGGACTGGCCGGTCAAGATGACATATTCCTCCTGGGCCAGCCCCAACACTTCAGCGTCTAGCTGTCGAGCGAGGACAGCACGGTGCAGCTCGACCAATCGCTCAGGATTGACCGCGGCCTGGACATTAGGGGCAAGTACGGCTGGTTTCGGCCGGAACGCATCCAGCAGCTCTAGGCGAGATATGTTGAGAATGTCGAGGTAGGCTCTTTGAGCGTCAACTGGTTGGTGATATGGCAACGTGTGCGGATAGCTGGCGGCGGCAAGTGCTTGGTAGGCAGTGTAGTCCGTGTGCTGCGGCTCTGCCAGCAGATCACTCGAGTCCTCGTCGTCCTCGACATTGTGCACGTCAATGGTAGTTTGAAGGTTGCGTAGGTCCGTGTCACTGGAAGGGGCAGGAGATGGAGTAAAAGTGCTGAGATGGGTGATGAAGGACTCCATGACCTCGTTGGCTAGATCGATATAGGGAAGGGCCGTGTTGGTGTTCTCGCACGTGAGCTGGATGTGGGCAAGGTCGGGCCGCCTTTTTAGCAGCTTCTCGAGGACGGTGCCCTTGATCGACGGCTGCTCCCCTGCTCTTGTGGGCTCCTCGGGAGTGGCGACAGTCCGGCTCGCGCGAAGGTACTGGAGGAGGTCGACGAAATAGCTGGCGGGCGAGTACACGGTGGTGCAGTCATCGCACACGCACTGGTCCATGCTGCCAAAGAGCGACTCGAAGTCGAGTGTATTGGAGCTTGCGACCTTCAGCTCTTTGACCTTCATCTGCTGGAAGGCTGTGGACTCCTTGCCGTCGATCACCTGCAAGCCTGTGCCGCGAACCAGCTGCAGAATGCCGACGAGCATGTTCTCGTTGCGGATGACCGAGTTGACGGCATTGGCATGGACGGCGCTGGCGGCTTCTGCAGGTACCTCCGGCGACGATACCGTGGCCACGAAGTCGTCCTTGGGCACACTAGCAACGGAAAGACTCGTCGTGTAGCCGCCGTTTACTAACGCTTCCATTGACTTGGTCGAGGGCGCGATGCTTGTCACCCGAGACAACGTCTTCAGCCCGCTGGTCACGGCAGCTCTGCGCTCTTCTGGAACGTCAGAGAAGGCCTCAGGGGCTGTGGTGAGGAGTGAAGGCACCGGTACAGTTCCGAGGTCTGTGAGGCCGAGTTTCGAAAGCACATTGATGAGATCGGCCTTGACCTGTGGGTCATCGGACTCGACCTTGATCTTGTCGCTCATCAGCATCCCCTGCACAGTTGCAGTGGGCGCCGCGCGGAAAATAGCTGTCCTGATCGCTTTCGCAGCATCACTCGTTACCGAGGAGCTGCCAACGCCCACTTCTGCTGATGCCGAGGACAGCAACGCTGGTCTCTCACTGATGCTCGCGACGCTCTGGATCTGGCTATCCTTAGTGCCGGAGTCATCCCTCGAGGCATGATCGTGTTCGTCACTTCCACCTGCGCCGTCGCCTTCATGCCTCGCTGGGGATATGACAGCCTCGATCGCAGCCGTGTCGAAATACACAGCTAGGTCTCGCAGGTCACTGACATTGGCCTGGTTATCTGCGGCCTTGATAAGCGCCTCATTGTTGTTGCTTAGAGAAGCGACCTGAAGAGCAAGCTGCAGGCGGTCATGCAGCGAGACTGAGATCTTTTTCTTAGCCAAAAGACTGGCCACCACCTCCTTGATCACGCCGTACTTGTCCGCCTGTGACGACTTCGACGGCTGTGACCACTCCTCAACCTGGCGCTGAAGTAACCTCTGCTCTTCCTCGCTGATGATCCCTCCGAGTGATGCTAAGATTGTTTCTACGTTGTTCTCCATGTCTGCTGAATATTGCCGTCATAAGACGAGTGCTCGACAAATTGATCAGATATTACGCTAGAAAGGCCCAGGCTAAGCAGGGGGAAAGAGCCGCAAAGGAGGAAATTATGTATTTGAGAATTGGTAATGCACTGAGATCGTGAACTGACAAGGTAGAGATATGAACTAATGATGACCTTGAAGTATGGAATAAGAGGAGAGAGGAAGGAGAGTCGAGATCGCTTCGGCGTTGTTCAGTCCTAGCAGAGATACGATTAGCTTGAGGACAAGCCGTGATGGTGTTCATTACGTACCTAGGTAGGGAGGCTCATCCGAGCCGAACCATGTCACCCCATAGAACCGGCAAGGTCGCCGGCAAGGTCGCCGGCAAGGTCGCCGACTCCATCTCCTTCTGCTGGTCTTCCCTTGAGTGACACCTGGAGTGACATCTGGAGTGACATTTGGAGCGAAATCGGATTGGCGGACCGTAAATTGAAGGTTGAGCTGCATCCGACTCCAGCCGCCTCGAGGCTCGACAGTCGACAACGGTCTTGCAGCCAGAGCGTCCCACAGGAACGAACTTGCCGGCCACTATCGTGACATTGTGACACATCCCGAACCCGTCAACCGGCGCGGAAAGAGTTGAGAAAGACCCAGACCTCTCGGCAAACCTTCGAGAGGATCAATATGTCTCGATCCGGTCAGCCGACGATGCTCGAGGACTGCTGAGAGATGCAGACGACAGGCGTTGGGGCGGGGTAATGCGACCGTGAGAGGCAAAAATCCACCTGCACGCGGCACTAGACAGGCATGATCTGCAATACCACTGTGGCGGTTTTTCAGGGCGCGGTAGCCGCTAATCTCCCCAGTGGTGCAGCATGCCTGCAGCACCTGAGGGGTTCCATGTCGGCTCAGTTTAGGTGTGCTGTTCAGTTACTTACCGCCTACATTTAGGTACCACGTACTCGTTTAACCCACCAGCCAACAGCCCCTACCTCTGGGTAACCGGAGGCAATAATGCAAGGAATTTGAGATATCAGCAACATTTCCAAGAAAACAGAATATTACTTGGTAGTAAGTATAGTAATTGGGTAGGTATTCCTATGTTATTTTCCAACTGCCGTTCACAATTTTGAAGCCCAGGCAGGTTCCGTCTAATTACGGTAAGCTACCTATGCTCCTGCTTTCTGGTATGGTTCCCAGTCTCCGACCCACCTCCTATCGACGAAATAAGGGGTCGTGAGAAAATGGTCGTCGAAGGAGCTGCTCCTCAGCCCTTCACTTGCAACTCATATAACCAGTCATTTCAAGACCATGAATTATTATACGACTCGAGCGTGGTGGTCGGCTGGTTGATCCTCACGTGTTTCAAGTTCTTGGCTCACTATCGTCGCCTGGTGTCATTGTCGTGGATTCAAGGACAGGCTTGTCCATGTACAAGCTCAGCTGTGGTGCTGAGAGTTTGGATCTTCTGCGAAATTATCTGAGATGAGCTGTCGTAGCGATGTAGGTAGGTACTTATACTTCAAGTTTGCAGTATATCGTGTAGCATCATTGGGCCTTGGACCAACTTCGAACTCAAGAGAAGGTCTATCAGTCCTTCAAAAGCCTCTTCCCCGAGTTTGCCAGCTTCAACTAATACCTAGTAGCTAGTCTGGCTCCAGGAGGCTTCCACGGGAAGCTGGTATCCGGGCCCGGATGGCATACTGCCAGGTGAAAAGTCTCTACGGTTGCTAGTCTCGTCAGGGACCTGCGTCTCCTGGGGAAATGATGAAATAGTATTACCCCGTGGTTTGAACAGTCCTTTGCTCTCCGACGAGAGCCCCATGGAATCCGACCTGAACAACGATAGGGAGCTCTGCCTCAAGGCAACAAAGATATTAAATATCTAGTACGAGGACCTGCATCTAAGATTCTACTAGGGCAGTCACTGGACATCCTTAGCGTGTCAAAAGTGAGGAAGACAACCAGCTATGTTTGGTGTGCCTTAGGATACACGGAGGATACTCTGGCTTCTTAATTTCTCACGATATCGCTAGGAAAGAGAGTGAACGAGCCTCTAAGGGCTTCTGCCCTGATGTTACTCGTTTTTTCAGCTGCTATGGAACGGACGATCACGGCCGACGTCCAAGGGAATGAAATTGCGAGGCTAGTACTACTAGCATCAAGTCCAAGTTGAATTCAAAGATTAGTCTCTCTGAGGGAGGAGGGAGACTGTGCCTCGAGTCAAACGACGGGTCGAGTTGCCCTTTCAGGTTTGAGACATCGGGCTTTCGATGGAAGCCAAGAGAGAGGAAGGGCCGACGGGCCATCCATTCCGTCTGTGCTTCAAGATTTGACATTTCTCTCAGGGGATAATCGTCTCTGTGAGCTCAGATAACCTGCTGGTCTTCATCTCGTGATTGTGAACGTTCGGCGAGACTTCATCTTGGCCAAAGCCAAGCGATCAGCGAGTTCAGGTTAGCCTTGCGAACTAGTATAGTAGAGAGTAGTACTATTCCGTCCTTGTGAGTTGTGTGAGTGGCTCAGTCGTAACCTGCGGTTCGTCAGTATCGGTGGTATATCCGACCTCATCGTCGTCCCTGATCCTTCGCAATTCCTGAGAACAAAATAGTGGGACTAAGATCGTCAGCTGCAAGAACCCTCTCCAGGCAGCGAGATACAGGGTCGCAGAGGCCTCACTTCGAATAGTTCGTTCCCCACACCCAAGACTTGAGCGGTCCAAAACTCCGGGTATGACACCGCCAGTCTCTCTTTGTATATTCGGACCGTCGCAGCTGTGAGGATCGCTCTTGTCCGTGGTCGCAGTGTAAATAAGCTTACTATCCACGCCTTCAGCTGCGTAGGGCTGGGTTTAAGACACGCCAAGAGCGGTTGTAAGACCGGATATGGAAGGTCGCCGGGGGAAATATTCCGGTCTCGCTGACCTCGTTCGCAGAGCCGCTAGTCATCCCGAAGACTACTAGTACTAGCAGCAACGAGTGGATGGAGTCATTGCTTTGATGTGTCAAACTGCAAATTTTGCGCTGACAGCCAAGGAAAACCACCCCTGAATAGCTTCAAGCGCTCAAGCGAGAGTAACGTTAAGGATACTAGTCCTATTCACGCCGACTTCACGTGGTGGTCACGCTGATGGAAAAATCTCATCCACGCCAACTTGGCTGCCTGCGCCTCACCTCCTTTGTCGCTTTGCTCACGGAGGGGAGAGCATCGTGAACGGCATCGTCGACGGCAGTTCATTCTTCGTCTCCCTGCCCTCGAAAGTTTGGTGTATAAAATGGCAAAATTCCCCCTTCGAGTTGATCATGCTTTCCCGCATCCTCACCAGCACTCTCACAGGCAACTCACTCGCTCCAGATCACTGAATAGTAATTAGCCTTGAGCAGTTCTGAGACTCGCTCGTTAACACTTTCACCTTCAACCCATTCCTCCGCTAGAAGCATTTCACTTCCTCGACGCTCACTCACTCTCATAAATTCTCATCAGCAACAATGAAGTGGCTCTCCCTCGTTCCTCTCGCCCTCCTGGCCCATGGCGGCGCCGCCATCGCCCCGGACCCAGCTCTCGGTCCGGTCCCTGACAGCTACGACATGTGTGTCTCCGCCTTCAACTGCGAGATGTTCAAAGACACAGACGGCATGTGGGACTTCCGCGTGATTCCCGGCCTGGAGTACGGCACGGCCGCGTACGAGCAGCACGCCAACAAGACCCGAGCCGCGCGGGCCCTCACCGGGCCCCGCGGCCAGGCCGAATCGCGGGAGGCGGCCAACCTTGAGGCCCGACAGTCGTCCTGGAACTGCGGCAACACGTACTGCACGGGAGTCTGGTCCTCGGACGACAAGCTCGAGTACGGCACTACTTTGCCTCGGGATGTCTCCGATACGTAAGTTTCCCAGACACCACCCACAACCCGGCTGGCTTCTTCTTTCTCATCATACTCTCTGCCACCTGTGTATCAAGTTGACTAACCACAAAAACACAGGCTTTGGGACCACTGCCCGGAGTTCCACTGCGACGTCGACCCGTGGACCTACAACATCAAGCACGCCAAGAACGGCAACATACAGGTCCTGCCCCGGACGCTGACCATCACGGTCGGGGGCACGTTCTGGACCTCCACCCGGCGCGGCATCATCTTCGCGGTCACGGAGGTGATGGGCCTCACGCAGCGGTCGCAGGTCCGCAGGGGCGGCAGCCCCCGCTTCGGTGAGTGGCAGTACACCATGTGGCAGGCCCCGAGCCGCGTCAAGGTCGCCCGCTTCGTCAGGGCCGACGGCGGCATCCAGGGCGACCTCTCGGTCAAGATCACCCACGAGTCCGACGGCAACTTCGGGTGCGCCGCCCTCAACGCCGCCCTGGCACCCGCTGCCACAGCCATCCAGATCTTTGGTGGCACTGTTATGGGCATCGTTGGGATGTTCTGCGGTTGAGGGGGAGGCAGGGAGTGTACTAGTATGTTGATGCGTCAGTAGGAAGTAGTACCTAGAGGTACCAAGGAACTTAGTTGCTGCGGGAGTGGAACCGGCTGCGGTTTCGATATGGGTGTTTGGAATGTTTTCTTTGACTCCCGACACTTGATACTGGTCTGTTAGACTGGCATCGTCGAGACCTAGATTTTGAAGGTTGGGAAGTACAGGTTGCTCTTAGTCGATTGCATTGTGTTTTATTCTTTGAGAGTTGTCGTACATAGTAAAGTAATAGGTAGACCTGAATGAACATACTGAAACCCGCTTGACTGTGAAGAAACCTGCTTGTTTTCCTGCGATGATAGATTCTTCATGCTATGAAAAGTGTGGTCCAGCAATCAAATTCAGACCGTTCAACCGTAGGTACCTAGTAGACGCGATGCGCCGCGTATCTCTCCCACTTTTTGTCATTTTTTTCACGTAAACAATACCTGGGCGGGGAGCAACAAGCAGTTGGGGAAAGTAAAAGGAAAATGCAGAAAATTATAAAAAAAAAAAGTAATTTCAATAATAATTTGAAAACGAAAAAAAAATCCACTTGTACTCAATATGCGGGATGCCTTCAGCAGGAGATAGGGACGTGAACATACCCGCTGAAGGCATGCTGAGAGGTGGTGCCAGTAGGCTTCAATTGCCACGTACCGTGCAGTACCTGTGCCCTGTAATGCACGAGCTCAGGTGCACCTCTGGCGGGGTCTCGGTGCAACCCTGCGGTGCAGGTTAGATCGCTTGGACGACCCTAATCGGCCTAGAATCGGTTCTGCCGTTGAGCCAAGGTCGCCACTGTAACACCACCCGTTCCATGGTCCGCATCCGCGTAGAGCCGGTCTCAATTCCTCCAAAATACCTAGCAACAACTTGCCAACGAGCATTAGCTTGAGAGGGATCATATGCTCCTCTGTCCTTGGCCGCAATGTTTGGTGCAAATTAGCTCGCGATAATAACGCCGAGATGCGTGATCTTGATCCCGAACCGGAATGCCCCGTTGAGTCGCTGGGTCGGGCTGTCTTTTCTCCCTTCCCCATTCTCCCCCGCCGTGAAGCCAGGTGCGTGTTGTCACTCCGCGTGCGCTTTGGTTCCTGGGCCCCTTGTGTCGTGCTTCCAATCTCCAGTCAGCTAACTGTCCTGTTCGTAGTGCCGCAAGGTCTCCTCCCCGTACCTCCCTACAGCCTAAGGAACAACCGCCTTAGGAGACTGTGTGATGGAAGGGACAATAGAATCGTGCCCATACCAGATACCCTCCTCATGAAATCCTGCTTCAGCACAATCCCTCCCTTGAAGTAGGACAACGGGACGACTAGCTTGCAGGCTGATGCAAGATGGCACCTCCGAAGCCAACGGCAACGGCGTCTTCCCTGACGACCGGACCAAGTCAGAAAAAAGAAGCTTGGAATCCGTTCGCGAAGGCCACTGCCGATACTACCAGCCACGAGTCTGGCCCGGGCGCTGCCCATCGGTCCCCTGTGCCCGGCACTGGCCAGGGAGACGGGCCTGAAAATAAGGCGTATTACATATCTACTGCGCCGAAGATCAACGCACCCACCGGAGGCGGAGCTCTCAAGTCGATCGACGAGAAGTTCGATGTCAACCCCGTCTCCGGGACATGCTCACTCAGCATTCCGTTCGAGATTCCTCCAGGGAGAAACGGACTGGCCCCGGAGGTCTATCTTTCCTACGACTCCGGCTCCGGGAACGGACCCCTGGGCCTAGGCTGGACGCTTTCCCTCCCGTCGATAAGCAGAAAGACGTCTCTGGGGCTGCCAAAGTATGACGATCACGCCGAGTCTGACGTCTTCCTCTTCTCTGGGGCCGAGGATTTGGTGCCCAAACTCTCACCAGGGGCATCTGGTGCCGGAAGTGGCCTCGACGCTAATGACGCTAATGGAGAGAATGTCGCAATCCCCTATCTCGAGAGGCAGCACGGCGACTGGCAGGTGCGCGAGTACTGGCCCAGGACCGAGGGGGCGTTTACACGCATCGAACGCTGGTTCAAGTCCTGTGGCTCCCCAGCCGATACATACTGGCGCACCATTTCTAGGTCCAACGTCACGTCCTTCTGGGGCCGAACGCGGAACTCCAAGATAGTCGACGAGACCACAGGGCGCGTATTTGCCTGGCTCATCTGCGAGACCTATGACTCCCGCGGCGATGCAATCCTGTACACCTATGCCGAGGAAAACTCGGTCGGTGTGCGCACTGATCAGGCCCACGAGATGCATCGCTCGGAGTCGTCAAGGTCTACAGGTAGATACATCAAATCTATCAAGTATGGGAACGTCGAGCCAGCCCGGGATCTGAAGAACTGGCAGACCACGCCCTACTCAGCTGCAGAGAATGGCTACAGTGACAGAGGCTGGATGTTTGAGGTGGTGTTTGACTACGGTGACCACCAGCAGCAACCAAAGGCCAAACCTGACGCTCCCTGGCCGACACGCAAGGACCCCTTCTCGACCTACACAACCGGCTTTGAGGTCCGCACCTACCGTCTCTGTCACCGCATTTTACTCTTCCATCATTTCCCCGACGAGCTCGTACAATCCGATTATCTCGTTCGGTCTCTCGAACTCTCGTATGTGGAATCGGAGACCGTGTCGATGTTGTCCAAAGCCACGCAATATGGCCACGCACTGGAAGACTCGGGGACGCCAGTCAAGAGTCCCCTCCCGCCGATCGAGCTCGAATACAGCACAGCTGATCTCCGCACCTCACCTACAATCCAATCAGTGCCCCAGTCAGCGTTTCAGAACCTACCTGCTGGGCTCTCACCTCCTGTCCAATGGGTAGATCTTGACGGCACTGGCAAGTCGAGCGCTCTGTGTGTTGGGACCACCGGCGAAGGCGAGGGCTGGTTCCAGATGTCCAATCTATCGCGGTACGAGGCGGACTATCACAATCCGCAAGCCGGCACGGCCGAAGTGCTGTTTGGCCCACCTCAGCACCTCAGCGCTATCCCCAATGCGGCTGGATCTTCGACGTCCCTTCTGGACCTAGATGGCAGTGGCCGGCTTAGCGTGGTGGTTACCGGGGCCCAAACTGGACAAAGGCCAGGTCCTGGGAGCACCCATCCCCAGCCAGGCTTCTACGAACGGACTGATGAATGCGGATGGACGGATTTCATGGCCTTTCCATCTTGGCCGACGGTGGCGAGCGCTCAGAACGCCAACCTACGATACCTCGACCTCACGGGCAACGGAATAGCCGATATCATCATCTCTGAAGCGGACAGCTTCGTGTGGTACCCGGCCCTGGGCACATCGGGGTTCGGGGAGGCCACGCGGACCTTCGCGGGCGAGGCGGAGACGGGTTCGGATTCAGATCCGCCTGAAGGTCCCAGACTGCTCTTCTCCGACGGCTTGGAAACCATATACCAAGCCGACTTCTCAGGAGATGGTCTTGCTGACCTTGTGCGCATCCGGAACGGTGACATATGTTACTGGCCGAACCTCGGATACGGCCACTTTGGCGCCAAGATCGTCATGGACAACGCCCCTTGGATGGACCCCTACGACCGGTACAACAGCAACAACCGCATCCAACTCGCAGACATTGATGGATCGGGCGTAGCCGACATTCTGTACTTCCCTCCGGAAGGAGGGTTGAGGATCTATCTCAATCTCGCAGGCAACGGCTGGAGTGACGCCGTTGAGGCCCCCTCGTTTCCTCTGCTCGACTCGCTCGCACACGTGAACGTGCTAGACCTGTTCGGCTCAGGGGTGTCTTCACTGGTGTGGTCAACGACCTCGCCGTCCGCAGGTGGCGCATCTTCAAGCCTCCAGTTCCTGGATTTTACCCACGGCTTGAAGCCACACCTCTTGGTGAAGTACCGCAACGGACCGGCTGAAACAAGAGTGCACTATCGGCCATCGACGTCCTATCGACAAGACGACGACCTGGCCGGCAGAGCCTGGCCAACTCGGCTGCCCTTCCCAGTTCAATGCGTCTCCCGGATCGAGAAATACGACTGTCTCAGTCGATTTTTCACTGCAGCCTCCCACACTTATCACGACGGCTACTTCGACGGTTTCGAGCGCGAATTCCGCGGCTTTGGAAAGGTTGAAACAGTCAACACAGAGTACTTCCTCCTAGAGCGCGTCCCAGGCCTTCCAATCACGGGCGGGAACGGCGAAGGGTGTTTCCCGTCGTCGTCCCCGGCAGAGCTCGAACGGTCTCTCAGGTCCTCCCCGCCAACGAAACACGTCGCTTGGTTCCATACAGGCGCTTACCACAAGGCGCCTGCCACAGCGGAGAGCGTCCGAAGCCTGTACAAGAAGGAGTACTACCGTATTAAGGGCATAGAGAGCCGCGAAGACGAGGATGCATTGGTTGGATCGCTGAAGTCACTCGATCTCCCGTCGAGTATAGGGCCAATCGAGGCGCGGCAGGCGCATCGAGCCCTGAAGGGTGGCACCTTGCATGAGGAGACATACTTGCTAGACGGGTCTCTGCGCGAAAACATCCCTTTCACGGTCAGCGACAACAGGCAGCAAGTCAGGATGCTCCAGCGTGCCGTGGGCGACAACCGACGCCACCAGGCTGTCTTCCTCGTGCATGTGGCCGAATCTCTAACCTGCCAGCTAGAGCGCGACGAAGCGGACCCGCGGATCGGGCACGAGCTCGTTCTTGAGCTGGACACGTTTGGCAATGCCACTAAGTCAGTAAACATCAGCTATGGAAGACGTGCGAGCTCGAAGACCGGGACTCATAGCGTCGAGGACTGGGAGGCTCAGAGCGCGACTGTAGTTCGCTACAGCGAGAATGAGCTCACCAACGCCATAACCGAGCTGGCAGACGACTACCTCGCGCCTCTGCCCGCGGAGTCTCGTTCGTACGAGGTCCGCGGCCTGGTACCGTCAGGTGGCCGTACACTGTTTGCATGGGAGGAGCTTGACCCAGCGACAGTCATCAAGAAGCTGCCTGCCAAGAAGTACACGGACCAAAGCTCCTCCGCGGGCCTCAGGCTCCTGTCACGAACGCAAACCCGATACCGAGCGAACAACTTTGCAGCCGAGCTGCTCGCTCCAGGAGTCGTGGAATCCCTGGCGATCCCGGGGGAGTCATATAACCTAGTCATCTCAAGCGACGTAGCGCGGGTGCTCGAAGAATCGCCGCTTCTCCTGCCCAGTTCAAGCGCCGCAACCGACAACTCCTCGCTGCCCTTGGCGTTCCTGGGCGGGAAGGGCGACAGCGACGGGGGCTTCGTTGACCTCGAGTCTGACGGCTCGTGGTGGGTTCCCTCGGGCCAGCAGCGTATGTCGAGCAAGCCACCCCTGGAGAACATAACCCCGGAAATGGAACTTGCCGCTGCCCGCGCGTCATTCTTCCAGCCGGCCGCATATATCGACCCGTTCGGCAGCCGCACCGAGGTAGTGTTGGACAAATACTTTATGCATCCCATGGCCGTGATTGACGCCCTGGGCAACCGGTCGTCGTCTGTAGTGGACTATCGCACGCTTCAGCCGAAGCTGGTCACTGATGCGAACGGCAATCGTACTGCTGCTGCCTTCGACGCCTTTGGCCGCTGTGTTGGGATCGCCGTCATGGGCAAAGAAGAAGCGCCCCTGGGCGACTCTCTGGCTGGCTTCCAGCCCTTCCGCGAGGCCGATGCGTTGCAGGAGTTGGTGAAGCAGGATCCGCTCGATCACGTCGCATCAGTGCTTGGGAGCTGCAGCAGTGTCGCATTCGCCAGCTTTCCATCACCGCCATCGACAGCCTCAGACCATCGCTGGAGCGCTGCCTTTAACATCTCTGTCGTGAAGAGCACCGTAGGACCCTTCAGCTCTCTGTTCGATCTTCAAGTAGCTGTCTCCTACTTCGATGGCAGTGGGAAGTCCCTGCAGACTCGAACCCTGTGTTCCACGGAGCCAGGGCCGGAGCAGTGGGTAGTCAGCAGCTGCACGGCGGCCAATGGCTCTGGTGTCACTATTCGACAGTGGGATGCGTTTTTCAGCGACACCCATGCTTTCGGATTGCCTCCCTCGAGCATTGGCAATGCCGATGAGCCGGCTGGCTACTCTACCACGTTCTGCGACCCCGCAGGACGTGCCATCGCGTCGTTGCTGCCAAATCATACGTGGACCAAGCTCATTTACAGCCCCTGGAAGCAGGCAAGCTGGGACCCAGGCGACACGGTGCTCTTGGGAGACCCCCTAGCGGACCCAGACGTGGGTCCATATCTTGCTGGTCTCGATGAGACTTCTGCCGCTGTTATTCAGCTGCCGAAGTGGTCGTGGTATGCCAGACGTAGCGACCCTGCAGCCGACGACATGGTTCGCCGCACGGCTGAAGCCTGCGCAACCACCTATGCGGCCACACCAGCTGAGACCTGGCTGGACGTCATGGGGCAGCCGTTCCTCACTATCGCGGACAACGGCCCAGAAGGCCAGCACATCAACCGCTCGTACCATGATGCACAAGGACGGGTGGTCAAAGTCGTGGACGCTGAGGACCGCATCGTTGCCCTCACTACGTACGACTTGGCAGGCTCGCCCATCAGCTTCAACAGCCTCGACAGCGGGCTCAAGTGGCAACTCAATGATGCCACCGGCCAACGCATCCGCTCATGGGACAGCCGGGGCGTGTACGACCGAGCTTGTCATGACTCTCTTCGCAGGCCAGTGCACTGGTACGTGCAAACGACCGAGGCCGGTGGTAGTCTAGGTCCAGAGACCATATCGGCGGCTATGATGTACGGCGATGGCTTGCCAGACGCGGCGGCCAGAAATCTTTGCGGGAGGGTGTACCAAATCCGCGACCAGGCGCTCGTGACGACCATTACTGCATACAACCACCTTGGCGGCGCCGTCGAGGGCACCGAGCAGCTTGTGAAGGAGTACCGTGAGGAGGTCGATTGGAGCGGCGGCATAGGCTCAGTGGCGCTGGAGGACGAGGTCTTCGCCTGGTCGGCGACCTTCGATGCTCTCGGAAGGCCGATCTCTAAAACAAAAACAGATGGCAGCGTCGTGGTCAATAGCTGGAACCAGCTGGGCCAACTCGCATCGGTCCATACCAGCGGCGTCCCTGGCTCATCATCAACATCGACCTCCTCAGGGTCTTCTGCCACCACCACTGCCGTCATCCAAGAGATCAAGCACAACGCACGAGGCCAGCGCACACTCGTCGTGTACGGAAACGGAACACAGACGCAATCCCATTACGACAAAGACACATTTCTGCTCACATCACGCACGACGATCGCACAGCGTCCACGAGGGCAGGACCAGCAGGAGCGAGCAGTAGTCCTGCAAGATCTCCACTACAGCATGGACTGCCTGGGCAAGATCGTCCGCATCGATGACTCTTCCCAGCAAGACGTCTTCTTCCGCGGCGACGTCGTCTCGCCCACCCGCGAATACAGCTACGACGCCATCGGCCGCCTGATCCGCGCCACGGGACGCGAGCACCTCGGCCAGGCCCAGGGGCAGGACTCGGGAGCGTCGTCACATGGATCCGAACCGTCTCGCCAGCTCAGCCCATCGGATGGAAAAGCCATGACGCGCTATACGGAGCAGTACCGCTACAGCAAGGAGGGCAACATACTGTCGGTGGCCCATGCAAGGTCTGACCCTAGCGTGCCGGGGTATACACGCACGTACCAGTACGAGGAGCCCAGCCTGCTTGAGCCGGGCAAGAAGAAGAATAACCGCCTGAGCTCGACGACCGTCAGCCGCGCCGTCTATCCGTGTCGGTATGAGGGGCTGGACGGCCTGGCGGGCCTGGTCACTTCCATGGCTGTGGGAGGGGATGGTGGCGGAGGAAGCGGCGCGTACACGCTGAGGTATGATACGCACCACCGCCTTATGGCGTCGTCGAGGCAGGTGGTGGGTGATGGGGCTACGCCGGAAACGACCTGGTACCGGTACGACTGGAACAATAAGCGGAGGCGGAAAGTGACTGATGGCTATGCGCCGGCTGGCCAGGAGCCGGTCAAGACGAAGGATCATGCGTACCTCGATTCCGATCTGGACGTCTTCCGCAAGTTTGGTCGCGTTTCTGAGTCGGTCTCTCCGTCCGGGGCTGCACCCAATGTGATTTCGGAGCGGTGGTCATGGCACGTCTACGGCGGCAGCGAGGCCAGTTCATCTCGAACTCTACTTGTGGAAGCCAAACGAATCATCACTTCTGCCGACGACGACGAGACCACCGCCAGCGGTATCAACAAGGAGCAGAATGTCTTCCTGTTCGAAAGACCAGTAATGCGATATCAGCTCTCGTCCGACCTCACATCGTCCGTCTCCCTCGAGCTGGACGACGAGGGAAACGTCATTTCCATGGAGGAGTATTCACCGTACGGGACCACGACCTACGATGCCGTCTCGAGTCCCCTCCTGCAGGTTGACAAACGCTACCGCTACGCCGCCAAGGAGCGGGACTCCGAGACGGGGCTCTGCTACTTCGAGCGCCGATACTTCATTCCCGGGCTCGGCCGCTGGCTGACTCCGGATCCGCTGGCCGTCGCCGCAGGGCTGAACGTCTACCTCTACTGCGGCGCCGACCCGATCAACTCCGCCGATCCCTCCGGCCTCTGCCCCTTCAAACTCCAATACGCCATCCCAGACCCCCGCCTACCCACAGGCGGCTACACCATCAACGCCATCAGGTCGATCAACGACCGGGTCGTGTTCTCCGAAACCCGGTACAACCACCCCTCTGCCATCCCCAGCGTCGTGCGCATGCTCCAGGAGAGCAACGTTCGGCCCCTGTTCGACTACCTGGGCACGCAGACGGACTTCAAGTCGCAGAACCCGGACACCGGCGAGTGGGGGCAGAAGCCGCTGCAGCCCCTCCTGATGAGCGCGGTCGGCCACCGCCCGGGCGAGAGGGGCATGCCCTCGGAGCACTGGCAGTTCCAGGCCGACTGGGGAACCAACCGACCGCCGATCCACGCGGAGCACGCCAAGCAGAATGTGCTGCGCAGCGAAGGGTACGACTACGCCGAGTTTGACGGGTTCCTCATGGCGCAGTTTCCCTGCCTCGACGGGTCGTTCCAGGGCGGCAGGAAGGGGGGTTGCGTCGAGACGTTCGGCGACCGGTCCTTCTGGCGGCCCAACGCCGCGTTCGCGCGCATCACGGCGTTCCAGCTCAAGATCGAAGACATGCAGACGCCGTCGGCCGTGACGACCCTGCACTGGCTGATCAAGAAGAAAGGGTTGAGTCCCGCCGACTTCCGGAGGGGCCTCACGTTCGCGTTCCCGAGGCACCTGCTCCAGGCGGAGGCACAGGCGCAGGGGCAGGACCCGGGCTTGTGGGGGCCGAGGGCGGGGGGGTCGTCCGCGTGGCTGTATCACTTGAGAGGGATCTCGAACCTCGCGGGCTTGCCGCAGAGGATGACGAGGGAGATGATTATGGCTAGTACTAGGGCTAGGTGTGCGCCGGCTTCGGATGAAGGGCTTCCAAAGACTCGATGATGATGGTGATGGTATTGGGCGCATTGGGCGTTTATGCATGTAGGTACACTTGAGATAACATTTCAGGGCGCTTGTGGCCGAGCTTGGGCAGTTTTTTTTTTTTTTTTTGGCTTACTCCAGAAACGTACAAAGAATGACCAGATACAGGAATATGAGGGTTGAGAGACACCCGCGATACTGGTACTCACACGCTCATTGGTACATGTTGCAAGCAGGTGTTCATTAGCAAGGGAGTAAAGAGAACATAAGAGAATCGGGGAGTGCTTTTCTTCTTGGAATGGTGTAAAGCCATTCCGGAACCTCGGAGACGAGGACAGGTGATGACATGCACTATTACTATCCTCATAGGGTCGCCGAAATGATGCCGGACTTTGAAGCCGCTAAGAGCAGCTGCTTGACGTTGCTGCCGTTAGTCACTATTTGTACCTACTAGGAACCGCCGTCAGGAAGAGGAAGAAAAACATGCAAAAGGAGACCAAGAAGAAGATGCAAAGTCAAAGCAAAGCCAAGGACATGGCGGGGAAAAGAATCGGCCCATTTCTCGAGGTGAGGTGAGGTAACCCTTTAGTAATGCCGAACTCACTCCATGGACAGACGAGGTCCGTCTCGAAAGAGCCGCAGGTCTGGGTGGGACCCTGCTGTGGGCCTGTGGGGGACGCCTTATTTTTAGCGGCCTCGCTGCGACGGCAGTTTTTCTTAGTTCAAGATTCACAGCAGCGCTGCATATGATCTCTCAAATCTTTGCTGGATCTCCTTCCCTCATCGTCGTTCGTCGACGATGACAGATAGATGGTGGGAAGCACAAGAGGGAAGATCGAAATGCTCACACGATACACTGAACAGACAAGCAGGCGATCAGGAAACGTGGGAAGCTGGAAAAGGAAAAAGGGGGCGAGAAAGAATGCTTGGGAAGGAAAACTTTTGTGGTACGCATCAATTCTCGACAGCTTCTCCGAGATGAGATTCGCTGATGCAGTCACCCGGAATTTCCTGAGGCCGAAGCGAGAGAGGCGATCACGAGGACGAGGACCGCCAACCGACTGTCCCTGGGACCTTGGACCTTTGGTTCATCAGTCGATCATGGCTACGAAATCCAGGGACGAGCACGCAAGCTGTCGCCTATTGTATTCTCGCTTGAGTGCGAATCGTGAAACAGAACGGGACAGATCATGGCTCCAGCGCTGGCCACCTCCCAAGATATTGCTGTCGTGAGTGTGTGGGGAACGGTTTTTCATGCCCTGTGAGATTGATGATGGTGTGGTGGGGAAATTGATGGCAGCTCCCGAGAAACTGGGCGATGTTACTGTCGGTTCCCGTGTGCCAGCACCTCTTTTTGTGGGCGCACTCTGAACTTGAAGTGACGACCCCGCCACACCCACCACATCACAGTGAACACACAGCGCTGAGATTGGACGTGAGGAACCGCACGTGCAGGGATCCCGAGACCCAAGCCGTTCCAAAATTCTCACCCCTACATCAAGCAAATCTGCTGCATCGCCGAGGCCTCTCTGCATCGCTCCAGTCTCTTTTCTTGCTCCGTCATCGTCTGATCTAGGAAAACACTCTAAAGGAACGAGAAGGAGTGAAGAGCAGATGGACCAAAGAGGCACGTTGCCCACTCTCACTGACTGAGCGCAGCCAAGAGTCCGACGGAATTTACAGAAGGATCCGATTTTGTGTGAGCGAGCGAACAAGCGTGATCACGAGATGTGAGCCGCAGCAAGATTCCAAGCAGCACGAGGTGATACGGACACGGAATCCCGAAGCCTCATTCCGCGATGGAGATTGACCGACCGACCGCACGATAACCTGCATCAAGCAGGAGCAAGGGGGAAACACCAAACCTGGCCGTAGCTGAACAACACCAGTGGTGGAGCCTCCCAGCCTGCCCTAGTTTACTTAGTCCGCATCCTCCCCCAAAAGCAAGCTTTGATTGAGCGTTGTGTGCGCACAGACGATGGGAACCATGTTCAAAGAAAATTACCAGTGCCGGCGCGGACGTCCATCACGTATCAAAGTATCTCGTCACCCACTCACTGCTCGCCCGCCCTGCTCAACTCGCTCGCCCTGTCACACTTCGTCCGCCCGCTCGATGTATTGTTGTCCGCTCGTGAACGACTAGCTGTGCGAACGACATGTCGCATTTCACATCTCAATGCTTTTTCGGACTAGGCTCCTGGGGTGGAGCTGGCAGGAGACGATGCGACAGGCTCTCCGTCTGGCGGTCGTCTCGTCCGAACATTTCTCGATATGCCGCCGCATATGCTCGGTCCACACACACATGCAGCGGTGTTTCCCCCGAGCTAGGAGCCCCCCCTCCTCCTTCCGAGGTTCCCTATCACCTCATCCTCATCTGAGGCTTTCTTCTCTCTCTCTCTCTCTCTCTCTCTATCTAGCCTAGGGGACGACCATCCCAACCTGCATTCCCGATTCGAGCGAACGAGCCAGGGGGAGCGCGGCTTCGATCGTTGGGGCTCCTTGGCTTGGCTCTCGCCCGGCCCCTCATCTTCTCCGTCCAATCCCTGATCCTAGAGATAGAGAAAGAGAGGTCCAATCCCAGGAAAAGTCCTGGACGCTATGTCCTCTTTCTTCTTCTTTTTTTTTCTGTTCCCTTTGGATCTTTCCCGATCTTCATTTTGTTTTCCCCGTTTTAATAGCCGGCCGGCCATCCCAGCGTCGTCGTGTTTTCCAATACCCACCTGGTCGTGAGTGTGATGGAACAGGACGTGGGCAGTCGTTGCCGTAGTCATCGTCGTCGCCCTCGTCTTCGTCGTTGTTGTTGACACTGGTGGTTGGTTGGGCTGGTCTAATCCGAGCTGGACTTGGGAGGGAGGCTCACTCCACCTTCCTTTAGTCCTCCTCCCTCCCCCCTTGGAATTTCTCTAGATGAGAAGGTAATACCACGAAGAGAGTAGAAAGTGGAGGACGGACAGGAAGATGGACGCAGACAGGGAGGTGCTGTTACTGCACATCCCACAAAACAACAGGCATCTTTCGGCATCGACGGCAGTCTCCACCACATCGACGGAGTCGACTTCGCCCTCGCTCTTGGCACCGGGCGATGACATTGAGGATCAGAGGGCATGGCGGGAGCAGCGCCAGTCGGTGAGGGAGAAGAGGGGGAAGGAGGAGGGAGCAGGAGGACGGGGAGGCATGAGGAAATGGTGGGCCCTACCGGCCGTGGTGCTGGTCGGGTTGGTGGTCATGCTGCTCGACACCGGCGCTGGGATCGCGTTTTCGGTGCTGGCCGCGCTGAGGTCCGTCTCCAACAACGGCGGCGAGCTGCCATCTCGCATCGTTGTTTTCACGGCGTGCGTGATCAGCTTCGTCTATGTGCTCGTCCATCTCGCGGCTGCACGGACGAAGTACCGCAAGAAGGACCACGGCACGCCGCAGCTGTACGGCAACTATCTGCACGCCGCCGGGCTGCTGCTCGTGCGACTCGGCGTCCCGGTCTGGATCACGGCTATCGTCACGACATCCCTCGTGGTGGCTAAGATCGGGGTCGACCTCTCCCGCCCGTTTGCCATGGAGTCTAACCAGACCATCTACATCAACTTTTTGGTGTCTGTTGTTGGACTGTAAGTTTCTCTCTTGCGTCCATCATTGCTGGCACCGAGGTGCCCTGTTCTTGCGTTTCTAATATATTGCCTTCCTTCAGCCTGACAAATTGTGTGCTCCTCTTCTGCGTCGAGGTTTCTTCAACCCCTTTCGCCACTCTCCTCATATCCAAATCCTCCTTCCTAGCCAACCGCGAAAAGGAGCCGATGAAGGAGAAGGAGGTCGTCCGGATCGAGAGGACTGTCTCACAAGTGAGAAGTGTGCGCCAGTCATTCCAGTCTAAGCGGGAAACCCAATCCCAGCATCGAAATCTCAACAGCACGGACCGAAGCCGCGGCGAGTGGCCTCGCTACACCTCCAGGTTGACCATATCGTCGAGTATCTACTCCAACGACGCGCAGGAGAGGTCAGCACCCAACGCTGCGGATGAGGATGATGGACTTGGCCTGGTCACGGATTCACCCATCTCTCCGCCGGCAGCACCAGTTATCCCGCCGGCAGCAGTTGTCGTCTCGAATATGCCGGCCAACGTGCCGCCCATTCCTCGGGCTCTAGCAGCCAGCATTTTCAACGCCAACCCTGCAAATGGCTTCCGCTCCCCTGTCCACTATTCTTGGCGCCCGCCATCACATGACCGAAGAAGTATGGATGGTTCATCAAGACCCAACTCTCGCCACAAATCCATCGTGCCCCCAGCGGCCGTAGGTGTCCGTGGCCTCCAAAACGACGCGCGGGAGCCCACTCTCCCGGACGTCTTTGGCAACCGCAGCGCCTCGGGGCCGTCCTCAACGGGATCAGGATCTACAGCCCAGTCTTCCGCCTCGTCCAATGTGAGGATGACTTGGGCTCCGAGCCCCAATAGCCGTCGCTACAGCCAAGGACCACCAGTTGCTATGCATGGCGGTCGTTCTCAGGGTGGCATCAACCGCCAGGAGCTGGGCCGGCGCCGCACGATGGTCAGCCCACGCAGCCCCTTCGGCACTTTCAACGGCGGGTCGCTCCCGAACAGCTATCCGATATTGCCGAAGCCGCCGGTCCCGGCCCTCCAGCTTGGCCCTCACGTGGCAGCCTCGATCACTCGCTCCACCAACATGACTCCCAGCCCGAGGGCGCGGTCCCTCCGGTCTCACCCGCCGTTCGCAGAACTCGCCGTCAGGCCGCGGTCGAAGTCTGCGCCGTCCTCGCCAGAGCCCGAATTTATCTCGCCTCCTCCGCTTCCTCCCCCTAGTCATCGTCCTTCACCGCTTCCAGAGCTCCAGCGACCATCCACGGCCCCCGGCCCCAGCGAGCTGCAGGGTTGCGAGGCGGCCCAGGAGCTACCTACGGGCGCGAACATTGCCATCAAAAGGAAGCCAGTGAGCTCCGGCTCCATCTCCAGTGCCAGCCAAATCCGCCCCAGCACGGCCCCGTCGTCGGAATCTGAGCGCGAAACGAGCCCGTCTCGGACCGCCAGGCGTGTCGCGAAAGAGCGAGAGAAGGAGATCGCGCGGCTCAGGGAGATGGAGGCGAGCGAAAGCGCCCTCCGCAGGGCCCAGACCGTCAACAACTTCTCGAGACCGCTCCCCAGGTCCAAGTCGCTCGTGAGCCTCCATTCTAGGTCACAATCCGACAATGGCCCTCGAAAGAGCCTCGACGCCAGGAGGGGCGGCGGCAGCAGAGCCTTCGTTTTCGAAGAGCTTTACAGCGACGACTCGGTGTAGGGACCGTAATCTCGGTGCTCTACCTACTCAACCTACCCAAAGCTTTCCCGAGGGAGATTTGAGATCCCTGAGACGGACAAAACAAAAAACCACTTTACCAGATGTCGGTGCTGAGCACCATTTTCCCCAACCACCCACCCACCCTCTTATTTTCTAATTCTGTAAACAATCATGCAACAATAATTCATACATACGAACAACGAGACCACGGAGGCGGGCGGAGCGGACAAAATGCAGGCAGACAAGAGTGGCTGCCTCGTCAAATGTGTACAGTATCAAGAGGTGTTTGGGGAGCATTTACGGAGGCTTAACGGAGACTTCATCAGACTACACTACGTACATACCTACCATGATACCATTTCTTTTCTTCATGCCTTCTTCTCACAAATCCTTCTTCGTGCGTACATCTTCCTTAAACTTCTTACGAGTTTCCACGCCAGCACTATCGGCTCCGAAAGTATCCATTGCTCCGAGTCCGATTCCAGAAACCACCAGCTAGTCATCAGTCATCACTCGCCACATTCACATTCACAGTATGAAGGAAACCGGCGACTGCGCACTAGCCAAAATCCCACGTTGCTGACGATCTGGCTAGCAGTAGCGCATATTTGCCAGGCGGTATTTCGGCGGCGCCATGCGCGAACCAACTCAGAGGATCAATCAGGGGGGCTAGCTCGGCAGTTGGGTAGGTAGGTACTTAGGTACCTAGGTAGCTTCACGAGAACCGCTCGTCCACACTTTGTTCTAGCGGCCCTTCCCCAGGGCCACAGATGGAACAGAAACAAGGAACGAGATGGCCCATCTAGCGCATTCCTTCGCGAGATAGAAGAAAACCGTGTTGTCGACAAGACATCCACTGGGAAACGAAGCTCTTCGGGGCGCTCTGAAGGATATCCACTTCACGCTAGTTGGGACATATCAATCCGCACGTCCTCTGCTGTTTTCCAGATTTCGTTGTGTTCCGCGGGCGTTTCATGTCACAGGTACGATGACTGAGTTTCGGATCCTAGAATGATGAGCATATAAGATGTTTCTCTGTGTATCTTTTCCCTTCCCTGAGTGGAGGCCGCTCGGCGACTGGGAAGTCCCGGGCCGTTTGCGGTTGCTCAACTGCCTGTCTCGTCTTTTACGAGGTTGCTTGTGGTGTTGGCATCGGCTCCCTTATTAACATCCTCCATTGTGTCCTCAACACCATCCGTCGTGTCCGCGCCCTCAGCATCTTCCATACGCTTCAACGCTTCCGCGATCTTCTCCTGGGTAGAGAGGCTCATCTTCAAACGAGCGTTGTTGGTATCAGCCGGGGAACGATCCTTCGGGTAGTCACTGCCCGCCCTGAAATGCGGTTTCTTGTCGCCCTTCTCATCCTCCACCGTCTCGTTGATATATTGGAGGATCTGCGGAGCACACCTGATGAGCCATTCGCAAGCAGCCCACACCCAGCAGTCGGCAGCCTTTTCGTCGAGCAGAGGTTCCTCAAGCGCGACATCCAGCGCCCCGAGCGGAGGGTAGATGTCCTCAATGTTCTCGAAAGCGAGAGCATTGAGGCGGGCACAGAAGGAGTTCAGGTTCTTCCACCTCGGATAGGATGCTTCCTTGCGTTCTTGCTCTGTGCCTCCTAATACATCCTCCCAGGGCGGTCCTTCTAGGAGTTAGCAAAATAAGTAAGACAAATAAGAGAGTGCGTACCCAGGCGAAGAGCCGAGTTGACTTGCTTACCTTTTTCCTAAACCGGTCTCCTAATCAAGGCAAGCTCTTTCATAAATGCATGCTTCCAGAACACATTTCCCTGGGGTGATTGGGACTTCGTCAGTCTAGGGCCGCCCTCCAGTGTTCGGGGAGTCCACGGGGTGCCAACACTCACGTCAACTTCCTCCCCATCAAGAGTCATACGGTCACTCTTCCCGTGTAAGACGGCCACAACAGAAACCAACAGGTCTTGCCAGACGTGGTCTGCTGGGATGTGCTGGGCCATGCCGAACATGACCCACCAAAACCTCTGCAAAACCGACTGGGCGTCGCACTCGCGAACCTCCGATGGAAGGGGCTTGACGCTGAAGAAGACGATAGTGTCGGCGATCCTGCTGGCTTTGGCTTAGGCATCTGTAGAGGGGAATTGAAGGAGACCCTTAAGGACGTTGAAAATGGCCAGCTCAGTAACGGTTTCGAGGAGCCCCTGCTTGCAATCAAAGACATCTACGCTGTCCTCGGCAATGAGCAGGTCGGCGCGGCCATCAGCCAGTTGCTGCTCAAAATATCCCTCGTAGGGCGACCAATCGACGGGCTCGTCGTACACGAACTGCGCCCCTGTTGATGACTCCATCGTGTGATTGATTGGGAAGGTTGATTTGGGCCGAGTTTGCAATGAAACAAAGAGGGAAGAAGGCTTCGTCGAGAAAGCGTGGAATGTAGAAATAGGTGCAGGGTCGTGGCAGGCGGGGTGGTAGATTTGCAGTAAGTGATGGGATGTGATGGGGGTTTTAGGAGCTGCTGAGGCAACAGATTTGTAGGTCCGGCCCCCTCGAAATTTAAACGCTTTCATCTCTAGCTGAGGAAAACACGACGCCTAGCTCCCGAGCTGAGAAGACAGAACGTTTCGTGATCTGACCAGCATTTACGTACCACTCTCGCCGGCCCATTACCTTTGACCTTTGGCGTAGCTCGCCAGAATAGCACCCCAGCTGGCGGTTGTTTGAGAGCCAAGCGATCAATTGACGCTGCTCGGTGGAGCTTATGGCGCTAGTTAGCATCAAATTAGAAGCAGAGGCAGCCTCGCACGCGGGTTGCCGCTGTTGGGTGTGAAGAATTCGCCAACGGCTCTCTAAGATCAGATCATGGCGGCCCACTATAGCCGCCGTCGAAGCCAAGAGAAGAACAAGCCAATGGGCGGCGTTGCTCCAGAGCGGCAACACCACACGGTCATCGAGTGCTTTGGCCAGGGCGTCGGGACGGCCCGGACGGTGAAGGAAATCCGGGGGGTTTGTGATGCGGCCGAAAAACCGACCGACTTGAAAAGGCGATGAGGCCCTTGAGCAGCCCAAAAATTGAGCTCCGAATTACCAACAGCGTTTCAGAATGCAGTTCTCCTCTCGAATAGACCGCTGTCGTCGACGTGAGTCCGAATGTCTCCAATATCTGTCACCATAAACGGCCATGGCAGGTGCGGATGGCGTTACGCCTCGCTCACCCTAGGCTCCTGAGGGTCCTTGAAAATAGGATGGGGCGATTTGACGTTTTTGCTTTGCTCGTGGGCGTAGCGCACTGCTAGATGCGGAGCTGAAGCTGCATTCTACCACTATTCCTCGCAGCCTCGGATAAAAATACTGGCTGGAGGTTGCATTATAAGTTTGAAGAAGGCCGATCATGAAGTTGGACGTCATCCCCATCTGCCCGCACACTCAAACTCCTTGATACTACACGTATTATCAAGGCTCCCTTCCTCCATACTGCTCTCCTACATTCTCTTCCTGTACGCACAAGCTGGTCTTGTCTCCTTCAATATGTCTTCTTCGGCCTCCTCTTCAAACCCAGCGGCTAGTTCCGGGTGGACCGGTGCGCCGCCGGGTTACACACCTCCCCGGAGGACCCCCACGGACTCATCCTATCTAAGACTTGCTCTCCACGCATGAGATGCCCCCCTCCCAAGAACACAAAGACGCTGCTAACAGCCAGCCAGTACGACTTGATCGGAGAGAAAGTGGGTTCCGGGCACAAGACGGTCAGAGATCAAACATGGATCTATGCCCGCGAGGCTAGAGCGCAGCAGGCAAGGCTGGCAAGGGGCCCGGCCCCGACCAAGAAGAAGAGCACTGGGAAATACCCTTCAATATACCACAATGTTGAGGGCCTCCCTCTCACAACACCTGGTACTCCGGGGGCTGGACTGGGCGGCGCCGGACCCGGTTGGATGCACCACCCCATCGTTCCAGGAAAAACGACAGCCTACCGACACAATGGTGCGCCGGGAAGCGCCCGGAGCGTCTACACTGCGGGCGACCCCGACAACTTCGATATCATGTTCCACGACTCAAAAAAACCCTTAGTTCGTGGCATCCACCTCCCGTTTTCGCTGGCAACTTATGTCCCTGCGGCGCCGCCGCCTGGCAGCTCAACCTGATGGGCTATGGTCTCGTGGCAGGAATGCGTTGGTTCATGTTGGATTTGTTTCCTCGCACTTTTGGACAGATTGTCATATATCCCTTGTCAACTAGGTACGAATAGCCTAGGCTGCTTGGGGCACTTACTCCGCCCTCTCTTCTCAGTAATACAACCCTCACCCCATCCGTTCGTCCCCCAAACTTGCTCAAAACCTACCGGTTTTCTCTCCCCTTATAACTAACTTAAATCTGCGGCAGAATCAAGGCGCTTGTTGCACGACAAAGGCGCCTGCCTGTGCAAACCTCAACCACCTCCCTCTGTGCCAGACAGCGGGGCTAGACGTGAGATGGACTTGAGATACTTTAACGC
>PYST01000042.1:0-52925 GCA_003049485.1 Ophioceras dolichostomum | reverse complement strand
GGCATTTCCCATTTGGCGGAAAAGCAACTGGGAGCGGTAGTAATTACTTCTATGTGTTGAGCGAGCCCGAAGGAGCCGCTACAGTGCCAGTTGCCTAATGTCCGAGTGAAGCACAGTCCTCTTCTACGAGGCCTCCCGTTGCCATCAAATGCTAGGCGATGGTTTGGATGACCTCCGGGTCACGCAGCGTGGGCTGCAGATGAACATGGACAAAGGTTGTCTAAACAGCCACAAGAGAGGAGGTATGGCGTAGCACGGAACGACATTTCACGAGCATACATCCATGTCTGGTTCAGTAGAGGCCCGATGCCCCCGGGAACTCCGCCGAAGCCGTACCGGAGAGGCCTCTATTATGGGCCACCTCCTAGGATCCTCAGTCCGTTATGAGCGATAGGCCTCACGACGTCGACGCAATACTATGTG
The DNA here is from genome assembly GCA_003049485.1 of Ophioceras dolichostomum. NCBI lineage: Eukaryota > Fungi > Ascomycota > Sordariomycetes > Magnaporthales > Ophioceraceae > Ophioceras > Ophioceras dolichostomum. Next base: position 52,502 of record PYST01000042.1, on the reverse strand, counting down.
CCGGACTTCCGTCCCCACAGTGCCGAGGCCGGGCTGTGGGGCTCGCCGGGAGGCTCCTCTCTCTGGGATTGGTGATCACTAGTAGTACGTCTACTCATGGTTCTATGATCAGGAGCTTGTCCGCGAAAAATATGACTGAATACAGGGAAGTGGCTGTCTTATTGCTCATTATTGCTTGGGATTGGAGCGTAGTGGGTGTCTGTCCATTGCGAGAGAGCTGATAGGCCGTGGAATCGTCCTTCTATGTTGGAGCGACTACCTTGCCCCTCTGGTCGTGTGCCGTCCGTTCCGTGAATTATTACATCAACGAGGCGGGGCGGTGGGTTCTCCGGGCTCCCTCGCCTCTCCCACAAGGATAAGAAAAAACTTGTCGATGAGTATCTTTCGTGGGGAGCATAGCTGCTAATTCTATTTGGACGACCTCTCTTCAAAGTGCGTTTGATACTTATGCGAGTAGTGTAGTCGGTGAGAGAGCACGGACTAAATCACGCGAGCGAGTAGGCTCCGTTACGAGACATGATGTTAGTCACGCCCTTCCTCTTGCTCATCAGGCTTAACCACCGGAAGTTAATGCTTCAAAACTACCTGAAATCTTCACTCCATCAATCCCTTTGTCTTTTTGGCTCCGGAAAGGTCCACACGCGCTCCCCCCAGTTAGCCTGGGCGTTCTAAAGAGAATAGTTGCCTGGCGGTAAGGCTACGTTAGCTTTAATCTACACCTGGCTAATGCTACTAGCCATCCTAGTCTATTACTACGTGGACAAAGCGTCCGACAAACTATGGAGACTTAAAGGACGAGTTATTTGAATTGTATAACAATGCCTAGGCACCACCTAGGTAGGTGGCAGGTATTGGATGGCAACTCGGCATGATCTCCCCCGGTTCCCGATAGGCGGGATGTTGTAGAGGGAAAAGGGGATGAGAATTTCTGGAAAGGGAAGAAAAAGAGCACACGTGAAGCTTATCGACTGGCAAGGCATTATGATGCTCGGGTGTGTTGTAATGTCCACCGATAGGTTCTCACATCGCTGTAGATTTATGTACTCAGAATGAAGACCGAACTCAACTGCCCGCGCTTGCGTCATGTTCGCCAGTTTGCATCACAAATACGATGAATCCGACATCTAGCGCAATCCTCTTTCAACCGACTTGGTTCAAGCATTCCTTTTCTTCGATATGGGGATAAGAATCCTCTCTGATGCCGGTGGCAAGCCGAGCTGTAGCCTGTGGCTCCGAGAGGAGTAAGGAACGGATGGTGAACCCGGGGCTAGGTACAGCTACCCTGGCTAGGGGAAACGGGAATGGGATATACCTGCCAGCCGAAAGTGTGGTACTCACCAGCAAGAATGGATGCCCAATCTCACTTGTGCGATTTGTCAAGGTCCGTAGTAAGGAGCATCGTGCAGCTGACAGGCCATGCCAAGGCATGTGTGTCAGCGTTGAACATTTGCCCGAAGTGGGCGTGTCGCCCGCTCCTCGCTCATCGGGTCAGCTGCTTGGTGAAAATCATCCTTCCGCTTCTTGTATCGTTGAAAAGAGGAATTTCGGGGGGAGTGAGGCATGGGCTGGACAGGGGCAATTCTCACTCGAGAAACTGGAAATCCATACTGATCCCATCCTAAATGGAGTTTGCAAGTATCCGACAGTATGGAGCAAGTGGTAGCCCCAGAAGTGTGGCTGAGGTTCAGGGAGGGCTCGGTTCGCCGGGGCCGAATCGGAGGCCCAGCGCAGTCGTTCACAAATGAGTGGAATCGGCGCGACCGATCAGCGTGGCGATCGCCATCTCCATCGTCGTCAGAATCGCGGCCACGAACTGTTGTCCATCTGAGCACTTGCCCAATTGATGGAATCATCCTGTGTTGTCGTGTCGTGGCTCGGCGTGGTCGTGACCGTCGCTGCGCATTTAGGTGGGCCTGCCATCAGCGAAGCTCCACGAGCGTTTCGCGTGGCGGGCAAAGAAGCCTCCGGCCTCCAGGAAAGAGGAAGGGAGACCCCGTCTGATGTCAATCGACTACCTAGGTAGGTTCCCCGGCATGAGGCGTCTGGTGACGACGACAACGGCGAAGCGCCTGACCTTGGGCTAGACCGAGGTCGTGGAGCATAGAGTTTTGCTGCCCCGGCGAGGGAGGCCTGCTGCAGCGCAGCCTGAACCTTCTTCAATTTTCTAGTCTTGGCAGGCTGTCTTTCGCTGGTCCGTTGATACCCAGGCCGATAGACAACGCGCCGGTCGTTTGCAAGGGGGACCCGGTCGGCTGGGATACAGCTGGCGCTTCGTCGTGGCATCGATCTGTTGGGAACAGGAGCGACAAAGAGAAATACCTCGGGACAAGTTGAGGAATGAGGGGCAGTCTAACGTACGGAGTAGAGATCCACGGGTATCGGTCTTTTCAGAGTCAGAGATCTATCTGTTCTAGGTCTGTAGAAGTTAGTGAGACTGGAAGACGTCACCCTAAAATGGTGAGTGGCGCTTCTGTCATGTCCGTCCCGCCATCGCCGTTGGTTTCGGGGAACCGGCCGGTTTGTGGTAGGACCGCAATGTTCTTTCAATTCCTCCCCTCTGACGGTTTGCCGCCTCATTGTCCGAATCGATGTCCAGTTGTGGAATTTTCGTTGGCTTGACGAGCTCTTTTTCTGGCCTGGGGAAGAATGACACGTTTGTGGCTGCAACCAACGCGTGCCCTATGGAATGGGCCGGTTGGGCGAGCAACATTCGCCTGCCTGCAGCACGAGGCCGGTCCAACCAACAGGAGGATGGGAATGCTCTGATACCGACGAAAATGCCGCATGCATGTGCATCTTGGAAAAGCCAGCAAACGCCCTGCTGTCGCTGCCGCTCATGTGAGTCAGTGCTGTGTTGTCTTCTCTTTGCTGCTTGGACCCGTCCGTGTCGTGAGCGAGTGCCTGGAAAGCGGCATGGCGGACGGGAGGAAACGGTGTACGTAGATGGGAAGTGTCGTCACCGGAGTCCAGAGTCTCGACAGACTCAATTCCAGGCTCTGGCTGTTGGTGGTGTCATTGAGGGTGCTGTGCAACGGAGGGACCTGCCCGAAGCCAAGACCGCCTCGTTGTCATTTTGCATCTCACCAAACTTGTTTTGAGCTCAGTCGTGCTGTTTGTGTCGGAGCTCTGTGAAAAGCGTTTGCTCAGGTTTCCCGTGCAGGTGGTCACAATCGCCACACAGACGGGATTGAGTCTGTATCATATCAAATCTGATGTCATTGATGCTGTCATCGTTGATGGTTGTGCCTGGCGTGGCTTGCGATTGTCGCCCAGCTCCCTGTCAAGCTGGCAAGCTGGGCAAGCTTGAAGGCCTGCAGCTCATCTCTGTTGTTTTGTTTCAAAAATAAATGAACCTTGTCGCTCGTGGGGTGACATGGGGTCATCATTCCTTCCCGTGCGAGTGCAACGGGCCCGTTAGATTTTTTTTTCGTCCCGTGGAGGTCGCTGGAAGTCGGTCTGATGGGGGCGGCCAGCCAGGGCTAAAATTACCAGACTGCTGGTCCGAAAGGAGCAATCAGCTAAAGCACCATACCTGAGAATGCAGAATCGATAACCGATGCGATGCGACGAGACGGCGAAGTTCTTGCACTGATTGGCCATCCTTCCGACCGGTACGTAAACATAGCTGATCCTCTGAGAACTGCCGCTTGGTGATTCTCTCTCTTCGTCTTGCTTGCACAGACGGAGTCGGTGAGTGGGGTGGTACAGGATTACGGAGCTTGCTGAAGTCCGCGACACATTAGAATGTTGTTTTGCCAAGAGCGACCAGCTGGCGGTGGTATCTGAGGCGTTCCTTGGCAGTACTTTCGCAATTTGCCAATGAGAATACCGGTAAAAAGAGTTGAGCACACAGGTATGCATGCAGGAAGGACTGCCCGCGAGCCTTCTTGGCGCTTGGCAGCTTGCGCCTGAGAATGGGTGGGAGGGAGGCCTCTTCCCTCTTCCTCCCAGGTGCCATGGATCATGGGCCGTGTCTGTTCCACACGAAGCTGGTTGAATCGCAAGGGACGGAGTCGCTTGTTGACAGCACTGCGCCGAGGCACAGCTTGCGGTTGGCCCATTACCGTTGCCCATCCATTGTCCCAGTAGCGCAACAGCAGGTTGAGCACAGCAGTGCACCGGGTTGTCGTTGGGAGGGGACTCAATCATGTCTGCATGGTGACGAGGTCCCCCACAAAGCCACAAAGGCACACTCATTCTCTCCCTCCCTCCCTCTTTTGTTTTTGCCTTAGTCCGCGCACCTTTTTTTTCCACTTCCACCAAGCAAGGCTGTACCCTTGGAATCGATCCCTGTTCATCTTCGATCTGTCATTCCCCTCTGTCAGCTCATTCGCTCCCCACCGTCTTTTGTTCGCATTTGGTGGAAAGCGCTCTACGCATGGTCGCGACGCAATAAAGGACTGGAGGGAGCTCGACTACTTACTGACCTATGCGCGGCTTGTCTTCCCACTCCAAACCTGCAAACAACCCATCACAACCATTTCAGGCACAAGGGATTTCTCAATTGATCGCCGACGGCAATAACGATGGGATTCTCCGACATTTTGAAGAAGAAAAAGAAGGAGGGCGATCCTGGCAAAGAGAAAGCGAACGGCGAGAAGGCGAATGGCGACAAGAGCGAAAGTAGTGATCAGGTGAGCATTGAGGTATGGCTTGAGAAGAACAGAGAAAGAACAGGACGAAAGATGCCCGCTTCAGCCGGTCGGTCCATGGTCGATGGCGCACGTCCGGGTTGATGTTTTGTGGTTCCGTGTTGCTGACAACTGATCTGGTTATGCGCGTTCGCGGATAACCGGCACGCTCAGCAGCCCCAGCCCGACGACGCCACATCCGGCGGCCCACAACAGCCCTCCGAGGCCCTGAAGGCTAAGGAGACTGAGAAGAGGGAGTTCCATATTAGCGTCGAAGATGCGCTCACTCCGGATCCCGGCACGGAGGACATGTACCTCACCGACGACAACAAACTTGGTTGCTCGCCGGGCCAGCTTTCGAAGCTTCTCAACCCCAAAGACCTCAACGTTTACTACGCTCTCGGGGGCCTGACTGGTATCCTGAAGGCTCTCCGCACAGATCGCAAGGCCGGTCTGAGCACTGACGAGACCACTCTCGATGGCTATGTCCGCTTCGAGGACGTCGCGCCCAAGGGCGTCTCCCCCTACGGCCTGTCCTCCGAGGAGGCCATCAGGGCCACCAAGCTGGCAGCAGAAGCGGCCGCGGACCCCAAGAAAGGGGGCGGGAAGGGGAAGGCTAAGGGAAAGGAACAGATAGACCTTCCGAATGTTGACATGAGCGACGGCCGTTATGTCGACCGCAAGCGCGTTTTCCGCGACAATCGCCTCCCCAAGAAGAAGACCAAGACGATCCTCGAGCTCGCGTGGGATACGTACAACGACAAGATCCTCATCCTGTTGTCGTTCGCGGCTCTGGTCTCGCTTGCTCTCGGCCTTTACCAGACGTTTGGTATATCGCACGACGATGGCACGCCCAAAGTCGAGTGGGTTGAAGGTGTTGCCATTATGGTCGCCATCTTTATCGTCGTCGCTGTCGGTACGACAAACGACTGGCAGATGGAGCGAAGCTTCAATAAGCTGAACACCAAGGCCGACGACAAGACCGTCAAAGTTATCCGCTCGGGAAAGAGCATCGAGATCTCCATCTACGACATCCTGGTCGGCGACGTGATGCACCTGAGCACCGGTGATCTTGTCCCCGTCGACGGCATCTTCATCGACGGCCATGGGGTCAAGTGCGACGAGTCGTCGGCCACAGGCGAGAGCGACCTGCTGAAGAAGACACCGGGCGACAAGGTGTTCCAGGCCCTGCAGGAGATGCGAGACGGCACGGCCCAGCACCCAGACATCGAGAAGCTTGACCCCTTCATCATTTCGGGCAGCAAGGTCAATGAGGGCACCGGCACGTTTGTGGTCACCGCCGTTGGAGTGCACAGTTCCTACGGCAGGATCATGATGACGATGCAGTCGGACTCGGAGCAGACTCCTCTCCAACAAAAGCTCAAGTACGAACCCTCTTTCATCCCATCCCCAGGGCGTGCACTGCAATGTGCTGTAATGTACATTCAACGTTGCAGGCCATGCCCAGCCCTTACCTCTTCGTGTTCGATCATACAGCGCTGACAGTACTTTGATACACACAGTATCCTCGCCGATGCGATCGCCAAAGCCGGCGGTGGCGCTGCCTTGCTCCTCTTCCTCGTCCTGTTGATCAAGTGGGGTGCGCAGCTCGGCTCCAACACCAGCTCACCCTCGGAGAAGGGCCAGCAGTTCCTGAGGCTGTTCATAACCGCCGTCACCGTTGTTGTCGTCGCGGTCCCCGAGGGTTTGCCCCTGGCCGTAACACTGGCTCTCTCCTTTGCGACGAACCGCATGACGAAGGACAACAATCTTGTGCGCGTGCTGAAGGCCTGCGAGACTATGGGCAACGCGACTACCGTCTGCAGCGACAAGACGGGCACACTTACCCAAAATAAGATGACCGTCGTGGCCGCAACACTCGGAAATGCGATCAGCTTTGGTGGCACAGACGCGCCGCTGGAGGAGTCCGAAGAGAAGAAGGCCAACAGCCCCGCGATGTCAACCGAGAGTGGCATCCGGAACTTTCCTGTCCAGGAGTTTGTCGACGCCCTCAGCAAGACCACCAAGGAGCTCATCATTCAGGCGAACGCCGTCAACAGCACTGCGTTTGAGGGTGATGTCGACGGCGAACAAAGTTTTGTTGGGTCCAAGACCGAGGTGGCTCTCCTCACCTTCTCACGCGATCGCCTTGCGTCAGCGGCCGTGCACGAGGTCCGGTCCAACTCGCAAATAGTGCAGCAGGTTCCCTTCGACTCGGCTCTCAAGTTCATGGCTACAGTGGTCAAGCTGAAGGATAATCAATACCGCGCATACGTCAAGGGGGCCTCGGAAATCCTGCTCGGCAAGTGCACCCAGGTGCTCTCGGACCCCAGCGCGGAGCAGCTCACCACCGCCGAGCTGACCGCGGATCTCCGCGAAACGCTCTCCTCGACCATCACCTCGTACGCCGGTCAGACACTCCGCACCATCTCCTCCTCGTACCGCGACTTCGAAAGCTGGCCGCCCGCCGACGCCGTCAGCAAGGAGGATCCCAAGTCCGCCGACTTCGCCAAGCTCCACGAGGACATGACCCTGATTGGCATCTTCGGCATCAAGGATCCGCTCCGGCTCTCTGTGCCGGGCGCGATCAAGGACTGCCAGCACGCTGGCGTCGTGGTCCGCATGGTCACGGGCGACAACATTCTGACGGGCTCTGCGATCGCGAAGGAGTGCGGCATCTACCACCCGGACGAGGGCGACATCGCCATGGAGGGCCCCGACTTCCGCCGCAAGAGCAGCGAAGAGCTCAAGGAGATCGTCCCCAGCCTTCGGGTGCTCGCCCGCTCCAGTCCGGAGGACAAGCGTATCCTGGTCCGCACCCTGAAGGACCTCGGCGAGACCGTTGCCGTCACCGGCGACGGAACCAACGATGCCCCTGCCCTGAAGATGTGAGTATTTCCCCATCCCAACTCCCCGGCACTCTGGCACTGGCCTTCTACTGACACCTCTATAGGGCCGACATCGGGTTTGCCATGGGTATCGCTGGCACAGAAGTCGCAAAAGAGGCCGCCTCGATCATCCTCATGGACGATAATTTTAGCTCCATTGTCAAGGGCAAGTAAACCAATCCACTATAACTCGTCTCCTTGTCCCCCTGACCTCGTGTGGTTGGGTGGTAAGGGTCTCTGGCGATGATAATAGAGTGACAACGCTAACTGGAATTCGCATCTTTTAGGTATGATGTGGGGAAGAGCGGTCAACGATTCCGTGAAGAAGTTCCTACAATTCCAGTTGACAGTGAACGGTGAGTGCAGATTGACTCCAATCATCGACACCGTCCCCTACACCCCTTTCTGCGTGTGGTGACGGCCGCGTACTAATTATTGCACCTGGTATCGAATAGTTACCGCCGTGGTTCTCACCTTCGTGTCGGCTGTTGCAAGCAGCGAGGAAGAGTCGGTCCTGAACGCCGTCCAGCTTCTTTGGGTCAACCTGATCATGGACACATTCGCCGCCCTCGCCCTGGCCACCGACCCACCGACCCGCGCCGTCCTCGACCGCCCTCCGGACCGCAAATCAGTCTCCATTATCACGCTGCGCATGGCAAAGATGATCGTCGGCCAAGCGATCTGCCAACTGGCCATCACCCTCGTCCTCAACTTCGCTGGCGGCACCCTGCTCGGCTACCACGACATGGTGAACGGCGAGAAGAGGCTCAAGACGCTGGTCTTCAACACCTTCGTGTGGCTGCAGATCTTCAACGAGATCAACAATCGCCGCCTGGACAACAAGCTGAACGTATTCGAGGCCATCCACAAGAACTGGATCTTTGCGGTCATCAACCTCGTCATGATCGGCGGACAGGTCCTCATCATCTTCGTCGGCGGCGAGGCGTTCAAGATCACCCCGCTCGACGGGAAGGAGTGGGGTTTGTCCATCGGTCTGGGCGCCATCTCCCTGCCCTGGGGCGCCATCGTGCGCAAGTTCCCGGACAGCTGGGTCATGGCCATGCTGCCCTACTACATCCGCATCCGCTGGCTGCCCGAGACCGTGTCGGACGAGGAGAAGGCCAAGCACCCGGTCAAGCCGAAGAAGGCGAAGAAGGGGAAGAAGAAGGCGAAGAAGGACGTCGAGGCGGGCGAGGGGGGGCAGCCGCCTTCCGCCGAGGATGGTGCCATCACGGCGCCGGAGGGCACGACGGACGTGGAGGACGACGAGTCGATCCGCCCCCTGGGAGCCAAGCCGCCACTGCGCACGCTGACCACCATCCGCGGCAAGCGCGCGCTGAACCGCCAGCGGACGCAGCACCGCGACTTCAGGACGTACATGCACGACCAAAAGGCGAGGGTCAAGGACACCATGTCTTCGTCTCATTAGCGAGGGAGGACTTCGGGCGTCTGTCGGACAGAAGTGAGGAGGGGTGGACGTACACCTGGATATTATTTGATAGAGCGAAAGACACGGCTAGCTGCCTTGTCTTCCGCATTTCCGCTTTGACTTAGCAATCTCCTTGCGTTGTTTTATTTACTCTGATAAACATTTTCTTTTCTTTTTCCTCTCTTCTGTTATGGCGCGATGGGGCGTCGCCCTCGGGAGCTGAGTTCTTCCTCTGGCTTCTTCATATCTAGGTGGCCTCTCACGTCCAGCCAGGGGTCGTTTATTGCGCTCAACCGCCAGCGTTTTATCATTCTTTCCCTCAAGCCCATCTTCTTTATCGAACGGTTTCGTTTCCTATCTTTGGAGGGGAAAGAGCCAAAAAGGAGACAACAGAAGAAAAATTCAGGGAATAGTGGAGGTGAGAGGACAACAAAAGCTCACATTCTTCGTGGTGGTCGGGATCTTCTATTTTTTTTTTCTTTTTTTCCTTTTCTGCTCTTGCAATGATTTTGATACCCCCCTTGAAGTTGTGGGTTGCAGAAACAATTCTTGGGAGGACAGAAGGAAAAGCGCAACTCAAAACAAACAGCAACAGCATCACAACTTTCAAGTTAGTGACTGATACGTTAAGCGGCGCAGCGTCGGTGGTCGTGTTTTTATATATTTCAAGCTTTTGTTTTAACGACGTTGGTTTTTTTTCTCCTTTTAGACGGATTCAGTTCAGTACTGCTGTAACTAGTACTTTAGCTTATCTGAAGTTCTTTATTCTACAGTCTTAGTTCCATTGGTTGCTGACGGCCCGTTGCATTTCCACATCCAGGACTCTAGGTGGTGCTACTTGGATCAAAAACACGATGATTGGGCGAAGAGCCAGTTTGTTTCACCACGAGCAATTTAACACGGTTGGAATTTCACCAGGTCCTACATGGGCTAGGTATCAATATGGTGGGAATGGAGGTATGTACAACAATCGAAGCCTCAACAATTTTTCTCCCTCTTGAAATGAACTGCCAAACTGCCTCCGCAACTCCTGGGATTAGGTAGTAGGCTTCTGGGTACCTAGGTAGTAGCTTGGCCACCGAGGACCCCTTTTTTACTTGCGATTGCAAGACATGCTGGAGATGAAGTCGTTGAAGCGACCGTTACCATCTGCCAAGTTGGCATCATTCTGGTTGTCGTAGCTCGCACCACCGCAGTTCCCGTTCCTGCCACAGGAGTCCTTAGTTCAGCTGCTGCGTTTGACGGACACCGAAGGGGGAGAGGGTTTACAAGAAAAGTAGGATCGTTGGGAACTAACTGGTACCAAATGCACTTGAAGCGCGACGTGTCCTCGTTCCGGATGGAGCTGATCCTATCGTTCCACGCAGAAGGGAGATTTGCTGCGGGCACCCGTGATGGTTAGCGGGAGATAGGTAGTACGGACGGGTGAAGGATTCACGTACCGCATCGGCCCTCTTCCACGTTCATGTATGCGCAGTCACCTCCCCAGCGGATATTCTGGCAGAAGTAGACCCTCGCGGTGGCCATGGCGGCATCGGCCTCGAAGCGCGAGCTAGCAGAGTTGGCATCGCCATCGGCGTACACCGGGACGAGCTCCTCCACAATCGGGTTCTCGACGGGGGCGCCAAACACTGTCGCTGCGCTACTGAGGGCCGCGGCGATGGCGAGGAGGGAGCGGATGGAGACAGGCATGGCTGTGAGAGGCAAAGACGTGATAAGGGGTAAAAGATTATCTGGGGTTGAGTGTAGCCTGGATGTTCTTGCTCTGTTGCCACTCGTTGATACGATGAGATGCAGACAACTCTGGCCATTTTATATTCGCCGGGAGGACTCTCCTGAACCTTGTGAGCGAGGGAGAGAAGCCCCTGGAAACTCGGCCGCTTTTCCCGACCGGGTATCGTAAGACCGTTTATTCCTCACCTGCAGGCCAGAATTGTTAATCTCCTTGAACCCGGTGTGCCCTAATATACCGTGTATGCGGCTGCATCGTAGATGTATTTTAGCCACTGCAGGCCACGTTTAGCGACAAACCACTCGATGCCCTCGAACGCGCTCCAGCCTCAGTTGTCCACGTGAGAAATCATCTAGGAAAGCTGCAACTTAAATTCCCGAGTGTGGCCAAGCCGAACAGCGGTCAGAGTTTGCCCCTATTTCCCCCATTTACTCTCGTATAAAATTCCACTTCAAGCCCGCCCGGGAGTAAATCCCGGGTTCTGCTTCATGAATGCCTGAGGCTCAACTGAGAAGCCACAGACACCAACAGTCCCTTATTATTACCTGCACGGCCCGACTGCAGACGGCACGACGTACCCTGACCTGACGCAGAGTTTGCATGACATTATATTGCACTCGGTGATCTTCATCTGCTGCCGCACGAACGGAGAGCAAGTCGTCGGGTTCTAACAAGTAGAAAAACCCAGAACGCACTTTTCTAATTTTAACACCACGGCACGGTCAGCCCGGCCTGGACCCGGCCCTCTGCTGCGATGAGTTGCGTGCGGCAAACTTAATACTACGATTGATCGAAGGCACGTTGCATCTCCGCAACCGCTCACCACTATAAAATCACAGTGAAGGCCATTTACCAAGCCACCCTGCAGAATCCTTCTCGCTTGCCATCACCAGTTGTCGCGTGTGTACCTATATTGGTCAATTCTTCTGTGCGGATTGTTCTAGGCTCCGGCTCATGCTACCATCATCACTGGGTTCTCACTCGGGGGCTACGGTTGAAGAGTCCTCCGTGGACCGAATGCTCATCTCAGCTCAATATTGACGTCGATAGTGGTGAGGGGCATTATAGTGGATGCGAGTCTGAGTTCTCAGTAATCTCGCTTTGGGCAAATCCTGAGACGCCAAACTGCAGGTTCGAGCTGACAGCTTTAGAGCGGCGATAAATTTTGCCCATTTGCTGGGGAAGAAACTGGCATCGGGGAGTGGTCCCTCGACAACTGGCATCGGGGAGTGGTCCCTCGACAACTGCATGCCAGCTTCAGGTCCGCTATATTGTCTTGTCTATAACTCCTACTACTCACCTACTCCGACTTGCACGATACAGACACAAAACGGCGCGATGGATGTACTAGGTACTAGTAGGGCTTGCCTTTGCTTCTCACCAAACGTGATAACTTCCCTGTAACACTACTCCCATGACAGTCTACTAACTTTCGAATACATTTCTACCGAGCTGGTGTGAAAGGGAACGCAGTAATAGTAATTCCTGTAGGAGACTCTAACGTCGAAGATGAATCGGATATTGACTAAGGCCTGCTATCCATCCATGACCTCCATATTTTCAATCTTAGAAGCCCAGGACAACCACGTGCATTTCCCGAGTTTCTTCCGAATAGTAGTACTCAGCGTTACCAGATCACAGTCCCAGATCAGACAGGAGGCGGGCCATCTCTTTATCAAAGCCACCCGTAGAGGAGGATACTGGCCACTGTGACACGTTTTAGCGCCCCAGGCGTGCGGAGCGCTGTACTAGCACTATAGTGAATAAATACTATTTCAAGAGTTTAGTATTACACTTCCCCTTCAACTTTAGCTACTTTCAAAATCCTATAGGCACTGACGACAACATCCTCCCCCTCTCCCCCAATAACCAAAAAAGGCGGGGGGAGGGCCGCAGACGTCCAACGATAGGATAGAGCGGATGCAGATGAGATGTAGAGGTACAGGGGGGAGGAGGGCTGTAAAAAGAACATACTTCTAGTAAACTACTAGACCTACCTACCTCCTGCCTAAGGTAGTCAACTGTCTACGAGGATAGAGACCTATGAGTGGAAGAACGGCATCGGCGTCAACCGCACGGCACAGGCGCATGTAGAAATATGGGTAGAGGATGCTGGCGAAATGTGAGAGATACGGTTAAGGAAGTAGAAATATGTCCATTTCTCCCCAAAAACAGCGACTTTGTGGTGGGCGAAGACCGGGAGGCTTCGGGCGCGCAGCGACGCGAACCGAATAAGTCGTCCTGTCCAGTTCGAGACGCCTCTCCTGGCTTCATCGGCGCCGAAGCAACTCGAGCATCCATACGAGACCGGGGAGCCCCAGGCTTTCCCAAAAGCTCACGATATCTTCCGTACAGCGATGGAATTCGTCCAAAAGGAGAGGAAAGATTTATTGGAAAAGAGAGAAGGGAACTATTTGAATGAGTGTATTGAAGAGCCCTTGCCCTTTCCTATTCTGTCTATCTACAGAGTGAATGGACGGTCTTTTATAGACCTCTAGAGTGGAGGGATGAATCACGTCGAAGGTCATAGAAGCTATTATCAAGCATCGTTCTGGAACATCATGGAAGTCCATAGAACCTTCGGGCAGTTGGTAGAATCTTCTGACAAGATTCAAATGGTCGCAGCAACCCGTTCAGGGGCACCGGATATGAAGCCGATACCAAGTACTACCACGAGGGCTTGCAATAACGCCGACGAGGCCTTCCGAAAATACGTGGCCTACACGAGGAATAGGCGAAACAAGAATCAGCGACGAGAGTATAACAGGATAGCCGCCGGCTATGCCACAGAAGCGGCCGACCGCCTATATTAATTATCGGGACACCCGCATTCAAGCAGTATGTTCATCGACTCACCTCCAAGCCTTAGTTACGCTTCGAAAAGGGCCTACATTTCCTTTCTTTCGTCTGATATGTCTGTATTGTCGGGGGAGGGGGTTTGATGGCGACGGCTTGATGATCTCGGAAATGAGGGAGAACGGAGAAGAGCAGCTCGGAGTTCGGTTGTTCGCGTCCCAGAGAACGGCCCTGAGGCGACCGAGGACTACTAACTTAGAAACTCATATGTTATAACGAACTGTCGGATCTGCTTGGCAGAAGATGAGGTCATCAGGGGCATGGGTTTCCATCCCTCCTCGAGCAGCGAGCAGCCATCTTCTCGGCTAGAAAGAGACGTAGGAGGGGGAGGAAGGCCTCTTAGGGTTGTAGAGACACGCTGCTCGGCTCGTGGTTAAAGCATGTACTGGCTCGAGGGGCTTCTAGGCCGCGCCGACGACTGTCTCCAAGATGGTGGTGGTGACGGTGAGGACCACACTGAGCTGCAGCCCCTCTTTTCTCAGTTTGCAAGCCTTTGCTGTCGACCATCACTCTCACCGAACCATGGACGGCTCTGAGTGACTCCAAATCTCTGCCAGAGCCCACAAAGAGCTAGTTCCACCAATACTGTGGCGGATCGCATGAAAAGAACGTCGTCATCGGGCATCCATGCCAGCGAGACTCTCATCAATGATCCGACCCGAGTCTGGTGAGGTTCTTCAAGGAGAAGGCTTGGGCGTTTCGCCGAGAAGCGGTAAGTGCGAAATGATTGGCTGGGGTTGCTCCTTGGGCAAGGCGCCTGCTTGAAACAACGCTGTGCGCTCGGGGGTTTTCAGTGGGTCGCCCCGCTTCAGCGCGCTAAATTCTGGCCTCTCTCCCGTGCATCCTCGCCGGACAGCGCGTCGATTCGTATGCGAATCGCGGGAGGCCGCGCCTCTGCGCCGATCCATTCGTTCACGGCGTGGCGAAAGTCATGCGAACTTCTGCAGTTTGAGAGGACACAAGACTTCCGCGCAAAGGCCCCCTGCGCAACGCTATGGGCGGACAAGCGTCAGGGCAGTGCCATTTTGGTACCTTGAAACGCCGGACGAAAGCTGGATGCTCTCACATTCTCTGTGGCATGGCGTGCAGAGCCTCCTCCGCCATCCACGGTCTCACCGCCGATTGGATCGAGTGGACGTCTTTGAACCACGGGTAAACCACAGGCTAGCTCGAGCCAGACATGGGATGACTCTTCATCCCCAAGGTAGGTGCCTGCTCCGGCATATCCGGTCTGGCTCTCTTCATACCTCCATGGTTTTCTCTCTTCTCGTCTCCTCCGTCTCTCATATCATACCTCTGTCCCTTGAAACCACCAGTGTGCGCGTATTTTCTTCTTTCACCCTGTATCTTTCTATCTACTACCCTATTCCAATAATACTCTTGAAACCTTTCTGCCTTTGTACCATATTTGCCCCCTAGAGAAACAGCGGCCGATTGCTCGACCTTAATCACCTCGGAATCTCCATATCCTTCTCCACAGCCGCCGGGACGGGCTGGTCGCACGGAGACGTCCGTCGCGTTTTGACCAACGTCCTGATACCGGGACGTTCGCCATGGACTTCTACAAGGAGAAGGCCACACAACTCCTGGTGGAGCATCGCGAGGCCCACGCAGACCCAAACTCCCCGCTGGCCTGTAGTTGCCAGTGCTCCAAGTTTCCAAAGGATGGGAATTTCACCTACAAGGAGATAAATCACGTCCTGGCTCGGGTGGTGGACGATAATGGGTCGGCTGATCTCGTGAACGCGTTGCTGGAGCTCGGCGCCGACGTTAACAATGTGCGGCGGCGGAGCTCAAGTCTCTGGAAAAAGGTCACGCGCAAGCATCAAGAGCCGGAGCGCAGCGACCTCCTTCAGATCGCCACGGTCCGGTGTCGGCCAAAGCTCGTCGAGGCTTTGGCATCAAAGGCCGATCAGGCGAATTTGGACCACGCCCTGCACTACGCGATCCTGCGGCGAGACCTTGACATCCTTCGGGTTCTGCTTCGTCACGGCGCCGACCCAGCAGAGCTCCACGACGACTTCGAGAAGGCAATGTTGTGCAGTGAGACCGGTCTGATCGCGCTGTTGGTCGAGGGGCCCAAGCGACCGTGCTTTGACTGCCTATCGTCGGGACTCGCCATGGCTGTGCAGAACGGCGCAGCCGAGATCCTGGATCTCCTCGTGCGGGCAGGAGCCGACCCCAACTTCGGCACCGGCCAGGCCTTGGTAGCTGCCGTCGAAGCTCGCAGGGCCGACTTCCTGCGGAAGCTTGTCTCCGGGTCAGTCAGAGCGTCGGGCGATTCTCTGGATATTGCACTCGGCGCAGCCTACCAGAACATGTCCGGAAAAGACGACGAAGTTTGCATCCAGATAATCGAGACCTGCATCCACGCTGGCGCGAACGGCGATCGGACGGAGCGACTCTTCACTTCGGGATTGGTCAACTCCATAAAGCGCCGCCAGCTTCAGCTTTTGGACATGATACTGCAGCACACCCGGCCAGTGGACCCATACCACACCCTCGCTGTCCTGGAGGCCATCAAGAGCCATCAAACGACCATCCTCAAACGCCTGCTCAGGCTGCACCCGACAAATTCATGCATAGCCGGTGCTGTGGCACAGGCAATGAAGGTGCAGAACAGTGAGGTGATGTATGAGATCATCGCCCTCCTGCTGTCGATCGGTGCCACTGGCCGGCCTGTAGCCGAGGCTCTCGTGCAATGCGTCCGCCTTGCTGCTGCTAGCCCTGGTGAGCCTGACGGCTTCCACATCGCCCTGATCAAGCTCCTCCTGGGGCAGGGGAAAGCCGATGTCAACTACGGACAGGGCGAGGCATTGCGCATCGCCATAGCGGTCAACCTCAAGGAGCCCATCTGGGACATCATGGAGAAGGTTCCGTCCATGAGCACACTCGAGGCCGCCCTCCCAGTTGCAATGCGCATGAGAGACCCGACGCAACGGCTCGTGGTAATTGAGATGCTCTTGCTGAGCGGACTTCGAGGCCCTGTCGTTGATGGTGGGTTGGTGGACGCAGTCAGGGGTCCCGGTGCCCCGGATACGGCCCTCGTGGAACTCCTGCTCGCCAAGGCGTCCGTCAACCACAACGACGGGGAGGCTCTCGTATGCACAATCCGGCAGCAGAACTTCGAAACCCTGCGGCTGATCCTCGCGCAGGGACCAGATCGCAATGCCATGTTCTCCGCGGCCCATGCCGCACTCCAACTCACCGAGAAGTCGGCACGCCGCGAAACGGTGCGCGAGCTGATCGGCCACTTCCAGACCGAGCATCTCAACCTCTGCCTGAAGCACGCCGTCGTAGTTGGCAACTCGGGGAGCAACAGCAATAAGGACATCGGCCTCGTCGAGATGGTCCTCGCCGCCGGTGCCGACGCCGCATGCGAGAGCGGCGTCTGCCTCAAGGCGGCAGCGGCAGCGTTCGACTTAACGCTCTTGCGCCTGCTCGCCGAGAAGGCCGGCCGCAACGAGCGCGTGTTCAGTGACGTGTTCGCGCAGCTCATCTCGCAAGGCGATGCGTGGCTGGCGCACGCTCATCTAGACACGGCCGAGCTGCTACTTCAATACGGAGCTTCGGGTGTCGTCGTGAGTCGGGCGCTGGTCGACGCGGTGCAGGGCATGACGAGGGGTGGAGGGCGGCAGTACATCCCCGAGGCTCTCTTTGACCTCCTGCTTGCTCATGGAGCCGACGTCAACTACGCGGACGGGGAGGCCGTCCGGCTGGCCGCCGCAAAGAACGGAGACCGCCACATTCTGCGCAAGCTGCTCTGCCTCGCGACCCGGAGCACCGCCACGACGGCCCTTTACGCCGCGCTGTCGTCCGGCCACACCGAGGCTCGCCTACTGGAGCTCGTCGAGGCGTTCGCCGAGCGGACGACCACGAGCCCTGACTTCAACGCGAGTCCGCACGGCATGCTCCCGCCGCTCTACTTGTGTCTACAGTCGTACCCGCGCTCTACGGTGTTGACGAATCGGCTGATTGGTGCCGGCTGCGACCTCAAGAAGCAGGTTGCTTGCACGGTTTACGGCTCGGATAGTGGTGATGACGCAAGCGGCTTCGGGGAAGAGCAGGTTACAGTACTCGTGTGGGCGCTGGCTCGGCCCAACCGCATGATCGGCTCTGCGGTGATTAACGAGTTGGCAGAGCAAGGAGGTAAGTTCATTTCAAGTTCACCAATTGAACATCTCTTGGCTTGGGCAAGCCTTGGAGGAACGCACGTCTGACATCATGGTTTCAAGGAAACATTACCTTCGTCACGCCAAGGAGCAAAACCACTCCCCTGATTCTCGCCGCCAAGACCGGCCGCTCCGATCTGGTGGACAAGTTCCTCCGTCTCGGGGCGAGCGCTTCTCAGCAGGACGTCCTGGGGCAATCGCCGCTGTTCTACGCCGCCAGGATCGGCAGCCACGAGTCCGCCGTCCTGCTCCTACAGAAGCGAATCCCCGTCAACGACGGCAGCCTACACGAGGCGTCTAGGAACTTCCACGTAGACGTCATGGAGCAGCTCATCACGGCGGGCCACGAACCGGACTTCCGGTCGATCAAGCACGGCGGCCACACCGCCTTGACCGAGATGGCCAGCAAGGGCGCCGTCCCCGTCGACGACCTCGCGCGAGCCGAGGCCGCCGTCGACCTGCTCAAGCGCTCCGGCGCGAGCCCCCTCGCCAAGGTCAACGGAAAGACCGCCACGTTCCTGGCGCTGGACAGCAAGCACGACGCCGAGTCCATCACCCGGCTGCTTCTAGACCGCATCCTATGGAAGACGATCAACGACGAGTCCAACGTCTTCCACGACGGCGACTTCTACTACTCGCCGACGATCTACGTCGAAAAGGGTCGCTTCCGCGGCCCGCAAGGGCAAGCTTCCTCGCTCCTCTCCCTCCTCCGCGCCCAGGGCGCCGTCGACAGGTTCTACGCGCCGATCGAGCACGAGCAGCCGGGCGACGCGGTGGGCATGCCAGAGGACGTGCGCGAGTTCGAGCGCGACCGCCGCGCGCGCGAGGTGCGCCTGCGGCGCGAGGAGGAGGACCACGCGCGGCAGCTCGCGCGCGAGGAGGAGGCCGTGCTGCAGAAGGTGCGGCTCGCGGACCGGGTGCGGTACGCGGACCTAGACTACGACGACGAGGTGGCGTCGCGGAGACGCGTCAATAAAGGGTTGGACACCAGGCAGGACCTGCAGATCGAGAGCGAGAGGCAGGTGATGGGGCAGACGATGCGGATGGGCGAGGCGATGACCACTTCGAGCATCGAGAGGCTGAAGCACCGCGATGCGGAGGCGATGCGGCTGGCGACGCGGGAGGCGGATCTGACGCAGAGGGTGCGGGAGCGGTCGGTGAGGGGGTACGAGGACCGGATGGATGTGGAGGTGGCGGGGGTGCGGCATGCGCACAAGATGAGGCAGGCGGAGGAGGAGCACAAGCTGGAGTCGTGGAAGACGCTGATGAGCGACGATCTGGCGCACAGGAGGGGGAGGAGGGATGCGGAGCTGGAGGCGTGGAGGAGGGAGAGGAGCGCATTTGGGGAGGTGCTGGTCGCGAGGGAGAGGGATCGGATCGACGCGGGGAGGGAGGGGAGGGCGGTCGTGGCGCAGTGGGCGGCGCATCGGATGAAGATGGAGGAGAAGGGAGTGGAGTCGTTTTGGCTGCCGGGTGCGGTTAGGGGCGGGTGGGATTCGGATGCGAGTACGGTTGTGGGGGAGTCGCCGCCGAGGGGGAGGGCGATTACTGGGTAGATTATCGGGTTGGGATAGGTTAGGTTATGGGCTCAGTCGGGGGAGGGGGAGTGAAGTGTGGTGTTTGTTGTCCTCTTCTTCTCTCCTACACACGTGGCGACGTCCATTCGTTCATGTTGGCGTCTGTTAATCTTGTTTCTGGATGATTCTTGGTTGCTCGGTATTTGGCGTATCGGGAGGGGGCTTTACTGGTTGCCCGGTCTTCAAGGACATCATCATCAGCTACACGGATAGAGGTAGCGACCACTCGCTGTTCATTTCCTTAGGTATTCTCTAATGTACTCTCGCTTTTCCATGTCTTACTATTCAATCCGGGAGCTTCTATCAACGCATGAATTTCCCGGCCCATCTCCTGACCCTGTTGCGGGCATTGTACCCGTCTCGTACAACTAGGGCCCCCGACGAATGGTGTCTATCCGCGCCATGCTATAGACCCTCCTCTGCCGGGCGATATCCTCCGCCTGGGCCACGGCAGACGTCGGCGGCGCAGAAGCCGATCCTGGATTGGCTGGCTGCCGTCCCGGGACCAGGGAGTAAGGGAGTCGGGGGAGGTAAGGGCTGAGGTGCAATACGAGGACGGAGCGGTGACGGTCAGGAGACTGCATGCCAAGGGTGACGATCTCGGGAATACGAAAAGCATGATGGAAAGGGTTGGCACCGACTTCAGCATGGGAGTGATTGGACGACAGTTGAGGAAGAGAAAATTCCGTTCCCGACGACCAGGACGAGACAAATGTCGTGGAACGAGGCTCCCATTGACCAATGTCGTCTGTTGATGGCATCTGACCTTAATAAGAACGAAAACTTCATCCCGATCTTACGGATACATCTCCTTGCTTTATAGACCTTTCTCTCCTCCCTTGAGACTATGTGTCTCCCTACCAGGCTCCCGCTCAGAGATCTCCGCGAATGTCAGATGGGAAGAGTGATGGTGTTCGGCAGTTATCTGACCATTCCCGGCCATGTCTCAGTGAGGTGTCCCGGGTGGTTCTCATCAGCGACGATAGGAGCAAAGTTCGCGTTCTGTTGAGAGTAGGGCCTTTTGGTGGTGATTCCAATTTTAGACCCGAATCTTGGCTCGCGTATCTATTTGGACGAGCAGTAGCTGTTGCCTGAGCTATTTGCCATATCTTTGATGTATATAAGTTGTAGATGATCCGCCGTGCTTCGTGTATCTCGGGTGCCCGCATGTCGATCTCGCAGCGACTTTAGCCGGGCATCGCTTCATCTACATCATAGTAAGCTCGTTTGGTCTACCTTCCACCGCAGCGCATATCCTCGTCCGTAGCACAGAAGCAAAGATGCTGCCTCCCAGAACTATTCTCGCCGCCACGGCCTTCGGCGTGATGACCCTGTTATCCTCGCCCGTGTCGGCCTTCTCCTGCCCGGGCGTATCCGACAACGGGTTTGTGCCCGTCTGTTGTATGGCCAGTGACGCCCAGTTCGGAATCAACTGTGAGCACGAAGTCTCACCTGGAGAACTACTACCAGGCCGAGCATGGATACTCTAAGCACTAACATGACATGTTGGAAACAGGCATTCCGGCTCATCAGATGGGCGCTCAGAATCCGACCTGGGAGTGCAATGCTGGTCCTCCGTACCGATCACAGGGATGTTGCCAGACTCTTGTTAGTATTTAGTTCCTTCTCTGATTGCAATTGAACTGCGTAGCACTGTCTACATCCGTATGCGACATCTGGCTGATGAATGCATTTTAACAGGGCTACACCAACCCGAGTACTGGGAAGAGTCTCTACGCCTGCTCAACATATATCGGACCGTGAATGAGTGCTGTGAACTGGGTTCACTTCCTGAAGAGGGGGAGTAAGTTATGTTAGGAATGGCACAGCCTTTGACGAGGAAGATTGGAATTGGAGTGAATGATTGCCAGGATCGACATGGGGTTGGGCTCTGAAATAGGGTATGAATATCGTCTACCAATTTACCATTCAGGGGCGGACGAAGGAAGTGTCCGCGCCTCAGATAACTAGTACCCGCCTCCCTACCAAGATAGTATAGTATTCCCAGGTTATATACAACTTATTCATCATCATCACGAACTATCTTCCTCTGAGAAGACTGAGAAGCCCTCGTCCAAAACTTGAACCCATACCCGCCCCCAGCCTTCTCCTTCTCCTCCCGGGCCTTAGCCTTCATCCTCTCTCCTTTCTGCTCCAGGATCCTCCTCAGCAGCCCATCCCACCGCGTATCCATCTCCTTCTGGTCCAACAACCCCCTCCCACCATCGGGAGCCGTGTCGGTGTCCTTCTTCCCATCGTACTCCCCGTCCGCCACCCCCAGAACCTTACACAGAGCCTCGCACTTCCCCATGAGCCAGCCCTCGTGCAGCAGCCCGTGCTTCCAGTGGTCCGGCAGATATCCGTACCCGACGTACGCCCCCAGCAGCGCGCCAGCGAAGCACGCGTTCGTGTCCGCGTCGCCGGCGCGCATTGTGATGTCGGTGATCAGGTCCTCGAACACGCCCGCCCGCGCCGTCAGGCTGCTACCACCGCCCCCCTCGTCCTTGAGACGCCGCATCGCCAGCCGGAGAGCCACGACGCCCGAC
The DNA here is from genome assembly GCA_003049485.1 of Ophioceras dolichostomum. NCBI lineage: Eukaryota > Fungi > Ascomycota > Sordariomycetes > Magnaporthales > Ophioceraceae > Ophioceras > Ophioceras dolichostomum. The sequence goes on along the minus strand of PYST01000042.1, from coordinate 30,671 downwards.
CCGAGCGTCTTGTATACGTACCCGATCTTGCCCCGCTCGTCCAGCTGCAGATCCGCCATCGTCACCTCGGGCCCCACGTGCCTCATCAGCTCTGCCACATCCAGCTCCGGGTCCGACTTGCTGTTATTATCCCCCGCTGCCGCCGCCGCCGCCGCCGCCGCAGCAGCAGCAGCGGCACGCCTCTCCCGCTCAGCGGCGCACCACGTCTTCGCACGCTCCAGCACGCCGTCGACGTCGGCCTCGCACGCCACCTCCCCCCGCAAAAGGCCGCGCACGAGCGCCGTGCCCGCCGCGCAGGCGTACACGCACCGCGGGTCCGCGTGAGTGACGCGTCCGAACGCCGCGGAAAGTGCGAAAGTGTCCTCCTCGCTGCGCCGCAGGCATATCGCGCCGAGCGGGTGCGTGCGCATCAGGCTGCCGTTCGGCGCGTTCCTGCATCCGGACCGCTCCCAGGCGTGGCGCGCCTTGGCGCCCAACTCGCCGCCATTGGTGCCCTCGATCTCTGCCTCAAACTCCTTGCTGCGCACCACCGTGCCCACCAGGTTGCCCAGGCCGAGGGGGAGGGTGTCTAGCGCGCGCAGGCCGCAGTCAACCCAGATCTTGAGGCGGCGGGCGAAATCCCTGGCGTTGAATCCCTCCTCGTCCGTCGTTGAGGTGGTGGTGCGGCTGCGGCTGCTGTGGTGCAGGAAAGACAGCAGGATCAGGAGGGCCTGGTCGGTGTCGTCAGTCCACTCGCCCTCGCGGTGTGCGTTGCGGTGCTGGTCGTCCCAGAACACCGTCGCGGACCCCTTGGCGAGCGTGAAGCGCCCGGACGGGTAGGCTTGAGCTGAGAGGGACTCCGTGAGGAACTCGGTGTATAGGCCGATAGCGTCGCCGAGGGCTGAGCCGACGAGACTGCCGATTACGCGGTCGTGGATGGCTTCGCGGACGAAGAGGGGGATGGAGGTGAGGTCTTCTGGGGAGGACTCCATCTTGGGAAGTTGAGCGAGTAGTGTGTGGTGGTAGTGTGACGATGGCTTGCTTGGCTCAAGGGGTTGTTAGAAGGGATGGATGGTGGTAAATTTTATCCCTTTTGACTGATGTATGAGTTGTCAGTTGATTGGGCTTTTACGAAGAACAAGGGACCGCTTGCCAGGTGGAAGACTAAAAGGTCTTTAAATTGAGTGATGATAATGCAGTCCAATATCGATATTTACATCACAAAAAGTCACATATGGGCACACAGTGGGAGCCTGGAGCTGAAAACCCACAGCCCCGAACGGCTGAGGGCTAGGTACCCGCCGTTGCATTCCCCCGCATGTTCAGTGGGACTTCCACGAGTGAGAGTGCCGGCCGGTGGGGGTCACTTGGGGCCTAGCTCCCCTGTCGTCTGATCATTACGCTGGCTAACTTGGGGTTCATTTTCTACCTCAACCAGGCAACAAAACCTAACTCCCTTGGCAACATTCATGACCACGATCCTCTGCCCTGCCGAACTACCTAGTCGTCTAGACTCCCAGACTAACTAAACCTTTTTGCACAGCCTAGTGCCATAGTCGATGGTATCCCACTCCTCCGTGCCCGGGGTCGACACCGAGTAGAACAGCCCATTCGGATCCCACACCTTCCGCAGCGCCTTGAGCCGGGGATAGTTGGTGCCCCAGAACGCGCCCTGCCAGTCCGGCTGGAACGGGTCGGCCTCGTTGATGTACGCGCACCCGTCGGGCCCCGCCTTCCGGAGTTTGTCGTCGATATCGAACGTCAGCAGTCGCTGCGCCGCCTCCTTCTCAGCGATGGACGCCGTGCTCGACACGGGCAGCGCGACGATGGCGAGGTCCGAGCTCTTGCGGAAGATCGGGTTCACCGCGCTGTCCTCCGCGCCGAGACGCCTGATGCTGCTGCTGCTGCTATTTCCAACAACAGCCCTGCGCGCCTCCTGCCCAGACGCGTCCCACAGATGACCGACCACGAAGGCGCCCTTGTCGAGCGCGTTCCGGAACGACGCGACGATCTGGTCGTTGCGCCTCTGGACGTCCGACCTGGCGAACATCCACCCGCCCGTGATGGCGGTCGACCCGGCGCCCTCGTCCTCGAACATGTCCAGATACAGGTCGACGAGCGTGGGGAACTCCTTGACGACCCTGTAGTACGGCAGGCCCAGCTTGTCGAACAGGCCGTACACGGGCGCGAGCGTGGCGGACAGCTGGGACGCGGTCTGGTTGACGGCCACGAACGGCCAGACGTGCAGGGCGGGGCCGGCTCGGATCTCGAAGTACACGTACAGGCCCTTGTCGAGGAGGTAGTTGGAGAGGCCGTGGAACTGCCGGATCCCCTCCCAGAGGAGCGTCTCGTTGGTGCTGTGCGTCGCGTTGATCTCGAGGAAGGCACCCGCGCTGGGCATGTCCCTGAAGGTGCGGTACGTCGCCGACGTGATCACCGCGAAGCTGTTCGGGCCGCCTCCCTTGAGCGCCCAGAACAGGTCCGGGTTCTCGACTGCGTTGGCCTTGGCGAATTTGCCCTCGGCGGTCACGACTTCGAACTCGAGGGCGTTGTCCGCGACTGAGAAGCCAGGGTTAGTAGAAAGGAGCGGCTTTTTTAGGCGCATCACACGGGTGTCGGGAAAGACATACCCATTCCGAAAAGCGTCGTCAGCGGTCCGTGGCCACCACCCCCCACGAGCCCTCCCGCGATTCCGACCGTCTGCGTCGGCATTCCCAAGGACGTGCAGTCAGCATCGGCTAGATCCACCCCAGTCATCCGGAGAGTGTTTCAACATACCGGGCACTCCCCCGTCAGCGCCACGAGCGGCGGCGTCATCTTGTGCGCGAGCTTCAGGAACTCCCTCGCCTGGACTCCAGCGCCCACGGTGACGGCACTCCCGCGATAGCCGTCGGCCGTCGGGCCGTCGTAGCTGCCGACGAACACGGCGTTCTGCAGGTTGTGGGTGTTGATCACAAACGACCCCCAGCCGACGCTCCTGCCGATGAAATCATGGCCCGTGTTGCGGATCACCAGCCGCAGGTTGTGCTCGCGGGCGAAGGCCACGCCCACGCGGACGTGCTCTGCGTTCTGCGCCGTGATGCCGTACACGGAGTAGTAGCCCAGAGTGCAGGGTTCGGCTGGGTTCGTCGTCGGGCGACAGGTTTCGTTGGTGAAGTACGTCCAGAGGAGGGCGTTTGGAAGATCGACCCTTTGTTGTTTGCCCCGTCTCGTCAGCTCCCAGCCAAGTACCTATCCGATCCTTCTCCTTCTGTTCTCGTTTCCCTGGCCCTCTTCCTTCCCTTCTTGCTATACTTACTGGTATTGCTCCGCGGCGAAGTTGGCCGTCATATCATCGCACTTCGCCTTGTCGTACGTCTTGATGGGCCCAAGCGGGCCCTCGAACACATTGTGGCAGACAGCACCTGGTGGGATCGAGACGAACAGGTTGCCCTGTACGGTCGAGTTTAGCGTCTTCCAGTCTGCCGACGAGGGCCAGCAGGAGTCGCCGTAGTAGCACTTGCAGCCGTACTTGGTCCCGTTCCAAGTCTGAGGCACGAGATCCCCGATGCTGCTGACGGCTGCCGCAAGCACCACCGGGGTGCTCGCCAATGCGACGGCGAACAAGGCGACGGCGGAGCGCATCTTGATTCTGCAGAGCCGTGGCCTTTGACAGTGCGTTCTTTCTCCCCTTCTTCGCGCATTAAGGGGTTTTGGAAACTCCAGAGGCGGCCACAAAGTTTCGCCTAGGAAGGCCTTACTCTTCTCTTCTTATGCGCCCATTTTCTCATTCAAATTTTCTGGTTGACATCATGTCGGCGCATCATCACATAGCAATCCCGCACTCTGTCCCGCCTTGGTGGTTGTAGTACAACATCAATTAAGGCAATCGATCGACGGGATTATCTTGGCTATTGCTTCCATTTCTCCCCATATTGACGCAGGCATCAGCCGGATTTGCCAAGATTCGAGAGGAAGCCGTTGGGAGGGGGAAGAGGGACCATTAGATATTGTGCACGATCGCCTTATCCAACTTCCCGGGTCCCGTCTGCAAGGGTCCTTTGGACAATCTGCCTGATCCGTTCGCGTTTTGTTTCCTAAATTTCGTTCTTCTGCTAGGTCCGGAACTTTCTTCCGTTCCCTTTCTCTTCTACATCCGGGACGGAAAGCAAGGTGGGCATAGCCGGAATGGGATATTATCACCCCTGCCTAGAAGTCTTTTTCACGGAGGGGAATTATAGCCATCCGCAATGTTCTTCTCGCCCCCAAGTCCGTCAGTCTACCTGAAAGTAGCTGCTCACGGCCGGCCAATGACATGGCGAAGCATCAGTACATGCTATGATGAATGATATTTAATTTAGGGGCCGCAAGGGAGGCTGGACGACACATGAACACGCTGTGAGCTAATTTGGTGCAAATGTTTTGCTAAGACGGAGAGCGCACAAACTCCTCAAAGTCTGTAACGGAAGCCCACCATCTTCCAGTCGGTGACATCTTCATAGTCCTCGGGCCGCAACTCAACCTCGTTGACCATCTCAGCCACAGTTCTGTGGCCGGCGGCGCGGTCCGCTGCCTTTCCTGAAACATCCCCTCCAGCGTGACCGGTCCCGACCCCAACCGCGCCCGCCGCACCTGCACTGCCCTCGAAGCCCTCCTCCCTAGCCCGTCGGCGGTTAGCGAGCTGCAGGTACGTGCGCAGAGTCATCGCGAGGACGACGACAATCGTGTAGCAGATCATGATGGCCATGAACGCCGTGTTGTAGTGGGGGGCCTCCGTAGACCGGAAGAACTGAGGCCCCGCGATGTTCCCCGCGCAGTACGCGATGAACAGCAGCGCCGTGACCGTCATCTTCTTGGTGACGCCCCTGTAGTTGGCCTGCACGAGCGACATGGCGAGTGGCATAGCCGAGGAGCCCGAGGCCAGCAGGAAGTAGCCGAACATGTGCACCCCCTTCACGGGGATGTCCGCGCGAGAATAGATGATCGAGGAGCCCACGATGCAGGGCAGCACCACGCCGGCGATGAGGAAGCAGTTCGCCTGCCGGAAGCGACCCGCCAGCCAGCCCGTGCAGGCGATCCACGCCGCCGCGAGGACCGAGTAGGGGATGTTGACCAGCGTCGACTCGAGCGACGTGAACCCGAACGACTTGATGACCAGGTTAGCGAAGTTCTGCGTGCCGCCGTTGGGCATCTGCGACGCGAGCTCCATGGAGAAGAACAGCCACGTCTTCGGGTCGACGAGACACTCGCGCGCCTGGTCCCAGCGCCAGCGCGTCTCCTCGGTGCGGCCCGTGCCCGCGACGACGACGCGGTCGCGCGCGAAGCGCCGCTCGGCCTCGGTCGTCAGGAACCGCGCCCGCGAGATGGCATTGGGCAGGAAGCGCCAGATGGCGAAGGCCCAGAGGAAGGTGGCGACGCCGAGAACGATAAACATCCACCGCCACGGCCGCAGCAGCCCGTAGTCGTCGTCGATGTGGCCGATACCGAACGCGAGCAGCGACGCGGCGAGCCCGCCGATCGAGTTGCCCGCGAACCAGAGGCCCGTGCGGGTGGGGATCTCGTCGCGCGTGTACCACGTCGAGGTCACGAACATGAACGCGGGCGTGACGGTCGCCTCGGCCGCGCCCAGGAGGAAGCGCACGGCCAGCAAGCCGCCGTAGCTGCTGCACGCCGCCGTGAGCGCCACGACGGCGCCCCAGAAGAAGGTGTTGGCCGTCATGTAGCTGGCGACGGGCAGGCGGGAGATCAGCAGCGTCGTCGGGTACGCCCAGGCGAAGTAGCCGAAGTAAAAGATGCTGGAGACCCAGCTGTAGTCCTGGCCCCCGAGGCCGTTGTCCTCCGGAAGGCCGAACACGGCCGCGCTGGAGAGGATAACTTTGTCCATAAAATTGAACATATAGGTGACGAACAGCACGGGGATCAGGTTCCGGTCGATTTTGCGGAGGACTCGCCGCGCCAGCTCGTCGTCCGCGAACTCCCGCTCACCGCTGCCGCTTCCGACGATGGCGGCTGCGCCGTCTTCGGTGGCATTGCCGGTGGCAGCGGCGGCGGGCCGTTGTTGTTGTTGGCCTAATTCCTCGAGATCTGCTCCCATGATTATGGCGGTGGCAGTGTTCGCCCCTGGAATTCCTTCTTCTTGTGCTTCGTCTTGTTCTTCAGCCAGCAGCAACGAGCGCGAGCTGGCCGAAGATAAAGACGAGGAGTCCTCCAAGCCTTGCTCTGGAGGGGGCGATCCCCGCGGCATAGGAAAGGCGGGGGATTGTCGGGGCATTCTCGATTTTCCTTTATCTGTCGGCCTATCGGCCTCTCCATCTTCATGAGTCTTGACCAACTTACTGTGTGATTGTTGATGGATCTAGCTTCGGCGAGGGCGGGGTTCTCCTTATCTCCAAGAAGTGAATCTAAGGCTAAATTGATGATCGACACTAACAATTATTCCAAGCTCGACAATTGAAATTTCAGATCTCTCCGGGGGAATTCGGTAGCAGGACAGCATTCGTGGCGTTTGAGGAAGAACTCGCGGATCTTCCTTTTCGGTGGAGTTTACCGCGTGGCCAAGCAGGGGCTTCGCTTTTACGCCGAAAGGACTGATATAACGCTGCACTGCCAGTGCTCATTGCCGGTGCGGGGAGGATTCGCCGCATCTTCTCGAGCCAGAAGAGGGAACCCAGCGGCGGATGTCTAGTAGCACAAAATAAGCAATAGGGCTGTTATCGCACAAGAACAAACAAAATTACATTATTATCTCGTTCACTTCCATCCAATCGGGCTTATTGAAGGTGGGTGGTCTGTGCTGCTACTGCCATCGAACTGCCGCATATTCCATTGGACCCTTTGAAGGACTTGAGAGGCAGTCCTACTATACTTATCCTACCGCCCCAGCCCATTGGCTGTGTTTTCCTTGGTATCGTGGGAGCTGCCTAGATAGGTGATCGGCGAGTCTGAAAGGCTCGGCACTCGGTCCGAATGGATGGTGTGGTTGGAATCTTTTCGACTGAGAGCCTCGCTATCTTTATTTTTACTCTTGACCGGTTAACATGGGGGCGGCGCCTGGCTGCCTGGCTCTGGGGCCCCTCCTGAGTACGCGCCCAATAAGCAGCTATCGGCTCTTTCGTAGTTTAGGGAGGAGGAAAGACTCTACCCAATTTCCCCCCCGCCGCCACTAATATAAAAGTCAACATCCCCACGCACGTGGTTCTCAGGTTCAGCAGGTTATCTCCAACCCAAGGGTTGGCTGAGCTGAGCCGCTCGGTATGCGGGATTGAGGCACATGGCATTGCTTGCCCTCGAAATTAGTACAAGTGGTGGTGGGTGCTTGTGGATGAGGCGGACGGTCCGTGATCTGTTTGTACACCGAACGACGACCGCCGCATCAGAACACCAGCGACAGAGCCTCCTGGAAATGCTACCCACCTAACACCTATGTAGACATTATCTGCTTTTGCAGTGTTCTGTATTAATAAGATGCGCCCAGTTAGTAAGTCAGTCGAGCGTCCGCAGGACACATGGCTCGGCTTCGAGGTGTGCAGCTGCAACCCGGACCTACCCCTAAGCATCGACTGTGACTTTGGGAAGTCCAGTAGGTCATCACGAACCCCATCCACATGCCGTCTGTCAATCATATATGAAATAATGCGGCATATCAACCTGTTTCCATCTGCCCCTTTCCGATTTTCTCAAGTGGTTGTTTCAACCACTATGACTCCCGAGGAGGCGCCTGCCTCAGAGGCCGCTTCAGAAAGCTGCTACTCGGAGTATTCGCATCATACTAGTAGTAGCAATGACAGCCACAGCCGACCGCGGCCCCGGTCATGTTCGTTCTCTCCCGGTGGGATAGAGGCAGTGGCTGATCATTTCCCGGCCGACCTCCCGACATTCGAGCGAGCATACGACGCAACACGAGAGAAAATCTGCGTGTCACGGTCGATACGTCAAAGCGCAGAGACTGTTGACTCTCAGCCCGATGTTGGCCAGAAGGGGGCCGATGATGAAGAAGCGAAGCGGAAACAGCGACGACGACGGGTCTGGGCCATAGTAGGTGAAATCATCGCGTCCATGATAGTACTTGGTGCTGTCCTGGGTGGGGTGCTAGGCAGCCAGGCAGCCGCGAAAGATCGAGTCTCGGCCCTGTCCAGGCCAGGCGATTCGTCCCCGACCACCTCCGCAGCCGCCATGAATGCTACATCTTGCACCACTAGTACCAATACGAGCAAGCCAGCAGCAACGTCGACCACGACAGCACCCCCCTCCATCCGCCCTAACTCCGGGTTATCAGCCGGAGCCTTCCGTACGGAGAAAGGTGTCCAAGTTTGGGTCTACTACCAAGGTCCCGACGACAGATTGAGATGGTCACGCCGAGACGCCGATTCTACTTGGGGGCAGCCGGTATTGATTGGGAACACGAACTTGGCCAGACCGGACACGCCACTGGCGAATATAGTTCTCTCTGAAGGAAACGACAGCGTAAGTCTCCGATGATAATACTACTAGTACCTACCCACTAGGTACTTAGTAGTATCTCTGAGTACCCAATAGGCATCTCTGAGGATAATATCTCCAACGGTCGAAACCCTCAAACCCTCCTGTACGAGTCATCGCTAATCCGTTAAGCACCCACCGCAGCCTGCGAGGCAGCTGTACTATCAGGAACCAGAAGGCCAGGTAGGCGGGGCTTCAGTCGCTGGTGCAAAGGTCGGCACGGCTGCCATCAACGCTGAGAACTACGCCTCGCTGCTGACTGCCCGCTTGGGGGCCTATTGGCCATTTTTCCTCTTCGTGGATACCAGCGGCCAGCTGATCGAAGCTCGCAAGCTGTTTAACGAGGATGATCCTCTTCTGCAGTCAAAAAAGGACTGGGATTCTCGCGCACTCGGCATACGGCCTGCGTCAAGCACAAGAATCGCGGTCGTCCCCCTAAGCGCGAACTTTCGCGTTACCATGAAAGCCGGCGGGGGCGGCTACGGCTTCTTCTTCCAGGACAGAGACAGCACTGTGGTGGCGGGCTGGCCGGATGCGCAGAACACGACGATCCCACCCCAAAATCAGTCATGGCTGATACACAGTCCAGGTAATATGTCCACCCGCCCCGACACGTACCTAGACGTGACTACTAGGTACTACTACTAGTTCTTCGGGTACTGCCATGGTACGGACGCCGAATAATAGCAAGAGATCCAAAGCTGACGCAAGCCGCAAACCTTCCCCCACCAACAACAGCCGGCTACGCATCGACACCCTTCCCAAGCCCCAAGCTGCCCCTCGGCGCCTCCTTCGCCGCCTTCGCAGCCGCCAAGCCGAACGACGACGGGCGCGACCGCGTCAACACCTACTTCTTGTACCAGGACCCGACCCTCTCCGGCGGGGGCCGGCTGAACCTCATGTTCCTCGAGGGCGGCGGCAGCGAGTGGCAGACCTCCTCCCCGCCGACGCTCGCGTCGGCCGACAACGGCACCGACATCGCCTGCGTGACCATGACGGAGAGCGTGAGCGACCTGCGCTCGGGCGGCGTGCTGCTGCTCGAGGAGGCGAGCCCGCAGACGGCGCGGTGCTACTTCCAGCGGGACGGCGGGAGGCTGGTTGAGGTCACGTTTGACGGGTTGGAGGTGTCTGCTCCGACCGTGGTGCCTGTTCCGTGATGGGTGTAGGAGTGGTGGGTAGATAGAATGTAAGTGTTAGTGTATAGTAGTAGTAATGACTCGACAAGGAGCTTCAGATATAGTACTATCCAAAATGAGAAAAGGAGGGGAGAACGTTCGAAGTGTCATAGGATTAATGAAATACTATTCAAATTTTCGACGTTGTCCTATAAACGGCTCGAAATATACTAGAAGTTTATTCGTTGCAAGTGAATAATACTAGTGTTTGATAGGTTTATACCTCTACAACGACGGCTGAAGCGATGGTCATAATATAAAACTTACGTTTGTGCTAGCAAGGGCTGTCCGATGAGATATATCTTATAGACGCAGCCGTCCAGTTGCCATGCATGGCTGGTAGGTCATCACTCGCATCTGCGTCATCTTCCTGTTCCGGTTGCGAGCCAACAGAAATCTGATCAGGAGGCACGGTGCTTGCAATGGGCAGCGCAAACAGCGCCAACTCCTCCATGTGGCCCGCGACGTGATCCATCAGCCTTTTGAGCGACAGGGTCTTTCGGCAGAAGGTACACTCTCTCTTCCTCGCTTCATCCATGGAGCCCTCGCCGATCTCGATGCTGAGAGAGAGCCTCTGGCCCCCGAGCTCTGGGTGGCTTGCTTCTATGTGCGAGGCCATGTCTGTTCTGGTATCGTAGTATGCGTCGGGGCAGAGGCGGCACGTCCACTGCCTGTAGTGGACTTGCGTCTCGTGGTTGACCCAATCGCGCCGAGTGGCATACAGTTTGTGAGGATTTGAACAGTCGTCGAAAGTGCACGTGTATGGCCTCAAGTCTCTGAAGACGTGGCGTCTAGAGTAGTACGGATCAGAATTTGGGTCAATGAGGGGTTTCTTGTATCGGTGGTGGTCTAACTGGTATCTCACAGAGGCCAAATGGGCGATAACTTACTTCCACGAGTTTCTGTCCTGCATCTGAATAGACTCGAGCCTCATGTGGCAGAATGGACACTCGAATGTCAGGCCTTGGAGGGACTCGTCCGGAACTTTGGGGACCCGGATTGCATCAGTGTCGTCGCCAACTGTGGAGTCGGCATAGACTGTCCGCTGCGTGGCGACCATCTTGGTCTCGATAATAGCCGATCGAGCCACAGATGATCCCGTGACGCCAGTTCGGATCGTGTTCTGGGACGAAGCTTGAGACTTGCTCTCGGACAGTGCCGCGGCTAAAGCAGGCGCAGTCCCCATTTCGCCGGGCTTATCCAGGCCAGTTGACATGGGTTGCTCAGGAGCGATGCATGGATGCTTCTCCCAGTATCGGAGCTGCTCCCGGCGTCTACCGTTCGCAGCAGCAAGCCTGAGGCAGAGCTCGTCACTGTCATCACTTGGGTTTGGGACAAGTCCCTGTTTCTCCGGAAGGCCGCCGGTCTCGAGAGCATTTTCGGGGTCTTCGTCTAGTTCATGCGGCTGGAGCCAGGCTTTCAGCTTCTGTTCGATGTGTGAGATCTCGTATGGCTCCGGTTTGCGCGGCGAGCTCGCGCCAAGGATGCTGGAATGAATGTACCGGCCTTTGAGTCGAGGTCGGCGCAGAAGAGCGCTGTAATAGTACAGCAGCCGGATATTCTCGAACGCATGAGCAAGAAGAAGCCCTAACCTTGATATGCGCCGATGCGGGTTCGTGGACGTGCTGAAGTTGCCCGCGCTGTCATTAGAGAACTCGCTGTCGGAAGTGGAGCTTGCCGAAGAAGCTTCTTCGTGCGTTGTTGAGGACCGCTGCGTGAGCATGGCTTTGGCTGTTGGGTAATTATTAAGGATAGATAGGCAATTTCGCTTAGTTAGCAAGTAACTACCTACCTAGTAAGCAGAATAGAAAGTCCGCAGGAAAGGACGCGGCAGTGCGGTGTCAGTCATTACTCACCAGAGCTGAGCTGCGAGCTGAGCTGCATCAGAACTCCTGCAATGGAATTCCTAAGAGGCATGTCGTCTCGGAGCCTTTCTTCCAGAGATCCTCTTTGAGAGAGCGCTGACCCTGTTTGCTCGGTCCATATCTTCAAGCGGCCGCACTCCTCGATTAACTTCCCGTTGTCGACATCATCGAGCTTGACTGCGCCTGGTACATTCGCGCACGCCGTCAGTAGCTCCTGAAATGCATTTAGAGACCTCAGGGAAAGATCAGTGAGAGTAGGCGGCTCGTCCGGGGTTCTTGCAGCGTCCGCTGGGGAGCCTGGCGAGCCCGGTGGAGCGACGAAACGCGGCTCGGCCATTGTTGATTGTAAGTCTGAGGCGAAAGACGTGGTGGGCCAGTGGTTAGAGATTGAGAAGATTGGCGATATGCACTTCAGCCTCACCAACATTCGGAAAAAGAACCATCATTGGACAGAGCCTTCCAACCCCCTCCAAAGTCACCCTTAGTCACCATTAACGAGGTGATAGCTCCATACCTGTCAATTCCCGCATCTTTCCGCTACTCGACGGTAAAGTTGCACTGGTGGCATTGACATCGGGATACATAGGTCGAAAATTTGGGCAGCCACGGCATTTATTGGATCGCATCACCTGACAAAAGGCGAACCCGTCTCCCCAAAAAGGAGCGACTCATCTCCTGCTTTCCAGGTCTCATCTTCTCCCCTCAGCTGAATCATTCTGAGAACTTTTTTACGCATTCTTTTCCCCGTCTGCCCTCATAACCTCGTTCCTCTAGTACCATCCTAACGCCCGGCTCGGTTTGGATGGAGGCGGCCGGTCTCGTGCTCGGCGCCTTGCCGATTTTGCTGCACGCTGTCGACAATTACCACCGTTGTCTCCAGCTAGTGAAGGATTTTCACCGATTCGAAGCGACCATGCTGTTGCTGCGCAATCACATTTTTGTCCAACAGGAACAGTTGCGCATCACCCTCAGAACCATCGGACTGGAGAACCCAACACAAAAGGAATTGGAGACTCGACTACGAAGTCTCTATCCAGACAGCTACCAGCGCTTCCTTAATATTATTTCCCATATGGAAAAGCTTCTTGCCAAGCTGATGGATAAACTGGACGTGGATCCAAGTGGCAAGGTGAGTGCGAGTCTGAACAACTACTTTCGACAGCAACCTTCGTTGCATAGATGCAATTGGTCCTCTCAACGGTGCCCACCCCAACAGTACAGTACGGTGCAGAGAACGACACGCCCGCTCTCGGAACTAACGAGGTAAACAGCAGCCGACGTGGATGAATGAGTCTTCTGAGCGCATGAAGAGGGAGTTGCGCCGGGTGAGGCGGAGTCTCGGCCGTAGATCGAGGGAGCGCCTCATCGAAGACCTACAGTATTGGAATGATTCCCTCAAGCTGTGCGTCGAGAAAAGCGAGTTACCCCTGGGCTCAGAGGCGCCATGCGCCATCCTGGAGGCAATCCAAGCCCGCTTCAATCCACGGGATTGTCGGTCAACCAGGGAATCCGCCGGTCACATCTACCGAGCGGCTTCGCGTGCCTGGCGCTGCATTGATGACACTCATTCCCACCATGCCAACCTACAACTGGCATGGCACACCGGGAGTGACGGAAAATCAAAGCCCGAGAGTCTCAAAATCGCTCTCTCTTCCATTGTGTCTGCCTCATCCTCATCGTCTACACTCGCGGCAACGGGGGCACCCCCGGGTGGATATCAGGGGCTGCCGCTGGAAACCTGGCATGAGCTCTCATTCGAAGTTTCTGATGCAGCTACCATCGAAGCTACCGAAGTGAACACAGATGAACAGCGGCAACGCCCAGAACACCTTAGTGGCTTGTTTCGGTGGGCCGAGCGCATTCGCGCTCGAGGCGGGGAGATCGGCGTGACAGTTCCGACATCTCCCGCGTGTGAGATACCGAGTACGTCTATAATTTACCAAAGCGATAGTAAGAAAATGTCGCGGCTCATTATTAGTACGTTATGCTAACACTCACCAGGCAGCTCTTTCGACAGGCCTCCCAAAGCTGCAGAATCGCACCCGACAATCCCGGAGATAGACTGCCTCTGTCGTTTTCTCCAGGAAGCTAACCCTTCTGGACGACTGAGGCTCGCTCCGGACTCGGGTGGCTGCAGAGAGGAGGAAGGTGTAGGAGTGCTCGTACAGCGTGGAAAACAGGCGGCCAACGCCAAGGCCATCCCGCTAAGAGAGGTGCTCGCTCCTCCTGCACCGATCTATCGTCCTTCTATGTCCTCTGCTACTCAGAGCGATACGCTACTAGTCTTGTCCCGGAAGGAGAGATTCTCCATCGCAGCGGCCGCGTGTTGGGCAGTGCTTCATTTGGCGGAGTCGCCCTGGCTCGAGGACAACTGGAAGGGCTGTGACGGACTGCAGCTCTTTGTCGAGAACCAAGCACAACACTTCCCCACCATACCATGGCTATTTCGACGTCCGTCCCCTGGCTGGCCCTTTCATCGGCCGTCGCAGCCGCAACAGCCAGCGGGGACGCCTGAATTGGACCGGCCTTTAGCCGGTCTCGTCCGCAACAGGATTCTCTTCGAGCTAGGAATTCTCCTCATCGAGCTCTGCCTCAGCAAGCCCTTCGAGCAGATCAAGCAAGAGTTCGCCGGCGGCGGAGGGTGGGGGAGGCTGGCCCCCGCCCCCAGCAGCGGCGACTCCCTACTCGACGACTTCGAGCTGGCCAACCTCCAGACCCAGAAGGTCTACCTCGAGGCCGGGGACATCTACGGCTACGCGGTGCAGCGGTGCCTCCGCTGCGAGTTCCCGGGCCGCGACGTGACGAAGTCGTTCGAGTTCGAGCAGTTCAGGCGGGACTTCTTCTGCTACGTCGTGGCGCCCGTGCAGGCTACGTTTGCGATGCAGCCAGCGTCGTGTTCGGCACTCTAGTCGTCCTTCCGTACTACTGCGTGGAGCAGTACTGCTTTAGCCTCATGGAGGGGCTGATTTTTTTTCTATCTGCCCCCTACTGCAGCCAGAGGAGTGATTCGCGACGCTATCACGCGGATAGCAAGGCCTGTAATGAAATGTAATGTATTGTCCTTTGTATTGTATTTCCGACCTATTCGCGTGTGCTTTACGTGGTCGCCTACCCTACGCGGCAGGTAACGCGGTACCAGATACAATGCAAAACACATTACAATACATAGTATCGTACGTAACGCCATTGACGAGGGGACATTTTGCGAAAGCGCAGGCTGTGAGAAACCCCTGCGCCTCCCATGTCCGGTTGTCGAACGCCTTAGGGGCACTGTCGAGCAAGTTATCTTTATTATTTATATACCTTGCTCGAGGTCCTTTAGAAATGGATGCGAGTCCGCCCATTCTTCGGGGTTGGCCGCAACCTAGCGGTCAGCCTCGCGCCGGATGGATGCCCCCCGTCCGCTGTCAGTTCTGACTTACTATATATTTTGTCGTATCGAGATTCCAAGCCTGGCGGTACTATTGGACCCCAAATAGGCCGCGACAGTCGATATCGTTTAAATGAGGGATGCGAGGATCCCGCCGACGCAGGAAACCTATATAGGTTTCCATCGCGAAGTGGTCGTCCGCACCTCGTTTGATACCCCGCAAAACAGGTGAAACGTTGGATATAGCTGTTAGGTTTTAAAATTTACACTACTATGTATACTATTATGTACCCGTTAGGAAAAGTCAAGGAATTCATACCGCACCCGAGTCGACCCCTGGCTATGAAGCCTAAAGACACCCAAGTTAGCGAGACGACACTTTCGCAGCGACATCAAAAGGGTCTGACGCGAGAGAGGGAGAGGAAGGCTTACAACGGCGAAATGGCTTCTTGCCCTGATCTTCTGCCCATAAACCACCAGTACCCACGGCACGAATGTGAGGGCCGTCGCGATGCAGCCCAACAGCACTCCGGCATTGGCCGGGCCTAGGTCTCGGAATAAGGCGCTCGTGACAAGCGGGAACACGCCGCCTAGAACGTTGCGGCAACAGCTCTGAGCCGCTAGGGCCGACGACGCGTATGCGTGGTACACATCGGCGAGGTAGTTGAAGGTGGCCAGGTACACCACGAAGATGCCCATGGTCGCTAGGGCAATCGCTATCGCCGGGCCGATCCAGTGCAGCTCCGGGCGGGCCGACAGCCCGAAGGCGAAGAGCCCGATGGGCAGCAACGTGGCGCTGACGCAGGTGAAGTAGAGGCGAGACTCGGGCACGTTGGTCGGCAGGCGGCGGCGCAGGAAGGCCCACCGCGTGCCGTACAGCGTCGCCGGATCGACGTCCGAGTATGCGTCCCAGCATGGGTGGTGCAGGAGCCGCTCCTGCGCGATGCCCAGTGCGGTCGCGATGACGGATCCGACGATCATGGCCACGAACATACGCCCCGAGGCTTCGACACTCCAGCCGTACACCGTCGTGTAGACCAGGGGGATGCAGCCGAAGGTGAGGTACAGCACCGCCCAGGCGAAGGCCACCCACAGCGAAAACCAGAAGACGACCGGCTCGGTGATGAGCAGGTGAAAGGGGCGATATACCGAGATGGAGATCATCTTGCTGATCGACGCACGCTCCTCGTCCGCTTTCACCTTCCATCTGATCCTGTGCAGGGCCGCTCCTGATATCGACGAGTTGCGTCGCGACGACGACGACGCAATCTTCTTCTCTTCGTCTGAGACCGCTGCTGTGTCACCGTCCTCAAAGGGCATCATCCTCCGTGCCCTGGGCGACTGCGGTGGTGCGATCCCGGATATGTCAGCCTCGGTCTTAGACTCAGACTGCTCGGACTCAGTTTCCGACCCGAAGGCTGCTACGGCGGCATGCTGCTGCTGCTGCTGCTGTTGACACCTCAGCACCTCATCCTCCTCGATCCACACGCCGTAGTACCCGCACTCCTCCAGCTCCTCGTACCAGCGATTCAGCGCCCTCGCCCGCCTCGACAGCAGCACCGACCCGCGGCTCTCCTTCAGCAGCACCGACAGTGCGACCACCACCACGGCCGCCATGATGGCCTGGTGCCAAAACACCCACCTCCAACCCCCACCACCGCCGCCAGCGAACCTCTCGTTGGTGAACACAGCGCCTACCAGAGGCCCCGCCCCCGTGCCCACCAGCACGCTGCCGCTGAACAGCGCCATGGGCGTGTTCCTGCCCTCGGCGTCCCACATGTCGGCGATGATACCTCCCACCATGGTGCTGAACACGGACCCGCCCACGCCGGTGAGGAAGCGCGCGGCCAGCATGCCCTCCAGGCTGGTCGCGGCGCCGCACAGGCACTGCGAGACGAGGAGGACGAGGCCGGACGCGACGAAGACCGGGTAGCGGCCGTTGATCTCGGAGAGGGGGGCGAGGACCATGGGCGCCAGCGCGAAGCCCATGCAGAAGGTCGTGATGCCCGCCGCGACGGCCGTGTGGGAGGCGCCGAGGGCGGAGGCCATGACGTGCGTGGGCGGCGAATAGGAGCCGGCTGTGTAGGCGGTCACGAAGGTGGCGATGTTGGAGAGGAGGAGCATGAGGCTCTTGCGGTGGGTTGGCCATTGGAGGGGGTTCATGAAGGGGGTGAGGTCTGGTGGTGGTGGTGGTGGAGGAGAAGGAGAAAAAGGAGGTGTGGCGCCTGTGTTCCTCGAACTGTTGAGTGTGTTTGGCTCTGGCAGGGGTGTTTCGAAGGTCAAGTAGAGATGCTTGATCTCCGACCTGGCAATATCGTATGCCTCTTGTTCCTTTTCTTCTCCTTCTTTATGGCCCGCTGGTGTTTGGCCCTCTGCTTGGCGCCGACCACGAGGACCACCACCGTGCTCATTGATGCTCAGATCATCAATAGCATCATCGGGGGGTTTATCCTGACTTGGCGGGAGGTTCCTCCGCCCCGGATCGTCTTGGGTCGCCACGTCTGGGGTGGACATGGCCTCGGGTAGTCTTGGCGCCGTGTTGGTTCGACGCTTCGTTGACCTCGGGGGTTGTCTGGAGCCAGGAGTCCCAGTGTGGCCAGACAGGCGGAAGACGGCCGTAGGTTTATATGAACACAGGAGGAAAACGAGCCAGCAAACAAACAGACAAGTTCACGCGAACAACTTGGGAAGGAGAAATTTTATAGTAGTTATCCACTCCGGCTAAGGTCCGCCTCGGACCCACAGAGCGAAGACTCTGGAGAGGGACCAGCATGGCGGGGAGTTAGAGGAGGTGGAGGAGGAGGGGGAAGAGGATAACGGGACGCCACCATAGATATGCCGCCATCTAGGACATCCTTCGCGCGTACGAAGGACGAGCCTTCAGTCTCCCATGACGTCGGTTAAGGCCCTGCGGCTCCCTCGGCTCGGCAAACACGCAAGCACACAAGCAAACAAAAACAAGCTCGAGTCGCTCCGCCACGGCGAGGAGAGGATTGGCGTCTCATGCTCCGGGTCGCCGAGGGAGCTTGGGAAATAACCCGGGGGAGGACGTCTTGGGCAGGTAGTCCAGTCTCCGGGAGCCGAGACTTATTGGAGTGGTCCGCCCCAGACACCGTCCCCAGATACCGCCCGCCCATGACCCCGGTTGATGATCTGGCTTGGGAAGCTTGTCATTTGCGGAGGTGTAGCATCCCCTGATTATTCCCGGAGGTTCCTTAGGGCGGACGCAACGGGAGCTTGACAAGAATTCTGCAATGTTCTTTCCGTCTCTGGGTCGTCCATCGTTTCGTTACCGCGTTGTCCCGCGTCGAGCTGAGCATCCATCATCTTCGAGGCGGGTTGATCTAGAATTCCGATATCTTGTACTTCTAGCCCCCTTCCTGCTCTGTTCACAGCCCATATTGCCCCTTATCCTCCTGGTACCACAGCCAGGTCCAAATCCCAGCCGTTATTTTGCTTAATCGGCAATGTTCAGTTCGCACACTTGATTTCCAGTGTTACCGGATCCGAGATCATGGGATGAGGGCAGAGACCGGGAAAACCTTACTATCTTGGATGGGCCCTCCTTAGTGCATCTGGCTTGGCTCTTGGCGTGGAGATTAGCTGCGTCCAACGGCTGCTCCCCGCTCCCCAAAGTCTTCCGAGTTCGGAACCGGCTGGCGTCGTACAGCATCAAGGGTTTCCTAATCCCGATTATTGCCATCTCGTGGTGTCAGTTTGACAGTCCCAAGCTACAGGTAATCGATACTACATGTAAGGGGGTGCATGCGTGCCGTTAAGAACTTTTCTACTTCGGTCATCAACCGATCCAATAGCTCGCCCCCCTGTAAGGAGCGGAGAAGCCCGATCACCTAAGCAGGTCGGAGCCGAATGATTCCTCTTTTTACAACCCTGTGATTCGGATCTGGGCACCTAGCTGTTGATCAGAGAACTGCTAGTCCTTTGTTGCCTTTTGCATGAGATCTAAGACAGAGCGAAAAACTGTTTCGTTCTTCCAAATTGCATGAGTAGAGCAAAATTTCTCCCTCTTTTGTTGAGCACGTGCAAATATTTCGAGGTAGCAAGGAGTGACGCATTCGTTGCACCGATAAAACCCCGCTTCGTCAGAACCCCACCATGCAAAATGCTTCGGACCTCATCAGAAGCATATCGAAAGCATCAGAAACTCGTGACAACTCGTGACTTTGCAGAGTCCGTATTAACGACTGCCAGACACGAAACTTCTGTTTCCAGTCTGATCGTGTCCAACACTCTTTCTCGACAAAGAACCTATAGCGATTCCCCTTATTGCTTCTGACGGTCGATACAATATGGCGGTTTACGGGCCTCCGCGGCCTCCTTCCAACTTCGATGCAGAGAATGCTCCTAATCACGAGGGCGTGAGTGACGACCTTGAAATTGCATGAGCGCTTTCCTCTTCGTTCAAGTTGGCGAACTCGACAGCTAATCACCGTTCAATCTTTATAGATCGAGATAGACTTCGCGAAGAAGAGTTCGTGATCCCTACCTGCCCTCATCATCCTAACGCCCCTTCTGGTGTGTTTGAGCATGCAGGGGCGCATCACCTGTGGCCATTCCCGTGCATCTTCTACATACGCAGGTAGAGGAGACTACACCCGGAAGTCGCTGCTGACCTCTAGAAACAGCCGTCCAGCACATGGAAACGTACTGGAAGATCCTGCAGACGAAGCGAGGCTCAGAGTTGCGCCTGACCAAGCACGACAACGAGATCTACAAGCACTTGAAGGAGTCGTTTCCAGAGCTCGACCTGTCTGCGGACATCGTCGAGGATGAGATGAAGAGCAAGGAGGGCAAGGAGAGATGGCGCAAATTCATGATGGCCTACGAGAAGAGGATTGATGACTTCAACTTCGGCACGATGCTGCGCATCAGTCACAAGGACGACTATGAGCATGAGAACAGGATCATATTCGGTACGTCGTCGCTCAGATGTTCCTTGCTGCTTGTCCTCGGATCAAGCTTCCAAAAAAAGAGGTCCCCGACCAGCAGTGCCTTCCTCCCAACATGCGGAGGAGCCTGTTTACTGAGCAGTTTCCACCGCTTCAGTCCCGAGAATGCAGTTTTATGCGTACGAGATCGCGAGGTAAGATCAACCGCTCGCTTATTCCCTAGACCTTACCCAATCGGAGCGCAACCGTTACTGAATCTTAAGTTTTCAAATAGGAACAAAATGGGCTTGAACGACTGGGTCTACGAGGAGGCGCACCCAGAGGAGAAGAAGGATACTCCGGGCGGCGGCAGCGAGGAAGCCCCGAAGAGCTGACAGGATCGAGACCGGTCTCTATGTGCGCCGTTGGGTGTAGGTTCCGTATCATCACATATCCCACGATTTTCTACCAAAATAATCGTACCTATCTTCCCCATACCCTTTCCGTTTCGCGATTTGTACATAGGAGGCAAGTGGCTCCTCAGAATGAAGGCCATCGCGAACGTGCGGTCGATCTTGCTTCGTTCAGGGAACAGCGGGCCAGAAAGATGCAAGGGGCAAGAGTCATGGAATGTGATGTGGTAAGTCCCGTTAGTCGAATTGCGTTGATTGTTGTCACGAGTACCTTCCTTCCGATCGTAAAGCTGCCCTCCTCGTCAACCTCATCGGTAAATTCCTCAGATGATTTCGCTTTGCACCTTTTCGCCATCCAAGTATTCCTCCCTGACTTTCGAGTGAAAGTCAAAGGCTCTGGGTCCACACCAATTAGAATTCATTTCTAGAACTTCCATGGGTTCTCTTTCTGGCTTGGTACACATTTGATCAAGCTGAACGCGGCATGTAATCAGAGGCATCTTGCTATTGTTCTCCAGCTTCTCCCCTTGCAGCTGGTCGGCTGGCGTCAGAAAAATACTAACACTAGACAAAAAAAAGTGAGCAGATGCTTCCTAGAAAAATAGTTCAATTGAGATTGCCGCATCTTCAGACAAGCAGCCCAGGCTCCTTCTGCCTCCAATGTGGACAACTCAAATCCCACTTGCCGATCTTGCAGCTCCAATCGCCCTTGCTGCTTGGAAACGCCCGTTGCCCTGTGAGAGCTGAAGAGGACTACAATCGCCACTGCACTGATTTCATGCTTGCTGCGCTTCATCGGTCCTTCCCTGTCCATTGGCATCCCGATGAGAAAGTTACCTGCGCGGTGTGATGACGGCCAAATTGCCCAAACATTAGCGTCCACTCGAGCTTTGTTGACCTTTCCTCGGCCGCTTTATATCTCTCCCTCCACGTCCCTGCACCCGAGAATCATCACAGCGAGATTCTGGCTCCCACCTAAACGCAGCATCGAGCCTGTCGCGTTCCCCTTCCAAAGGGTGCGCGGGTCGAGCAAGTCTGGCCATGGATCATCATCAATCGGGCAGTCCTAATGCCAGCCAGGCCGCGGACGTTGCCGCCGACATCACCGACGTCACCTACGTTACCGACGAGGCTCCCTCGCCCGAGAACGAAAAGGGCAGCCACTGGACCGATCTCTTCGCATTCTTCTCGGTCGACCTTCATTTACCTGCTCTCTTCCTTGCGATCCTTGGCGCCATCTGCCAGGCCGGGGCCCAACTCGTGGCCGTCGTCTTTATCGGCAGGATATTCGACGCTTTTGCAAAGTACGCGACCCACACCCTCGGTCTCGATGACACATACAATGAGGTTCTCCGATGGACAATATACCTGGCCATCGTCGGTGGCGCTTACCTGGTATCGAGCATGGTGTTCATGGCGTCTTGGGTGATATTTGGGGAACAACAGGCTAGAACGGCCAGGCTGAGAGTCTTCGGGGCTGTCATCTTCAAAGATATGGAGTGGTTCGATATGCAGAAAGATGGGATGTCGTCTTCTATCACTACGTTCCAGCGGTTAGTTGATGCCCGGTCGAACCTGCCACTCTGTATTCTGGTGTACTGATGCTAACGCCTCTTGGCGACATATCTACCTAGGCAAATTCGAGACCTGCAGATGGCCACCAGCCAGACCCTTGGGTTCGTCGTGCTCGACATCGCGCTGTGCCTGGGCGGCATAGTCACGTCCTTTCTCTTCGGTTGGGCACTTACTCTCGTCGTCATGGCTACGGTCCCGCCCTCCTTGGCTGTGATGTGGTTCCTGAACAAGAAGGTCGAAGCGGCGGTACTGGTGCATAAGGAGAGGCAAGCTGAGTGCAACCGGCGCACCGCCGCCGCGTTCAGCGGGATCGATCTGCTCAAGGTGTACAACTCACACGAGTATGAGGTCCGCGCCTTCAAGCTGGCCGTTAGGAAGGCCGGCGAGGCCTCCATCACCCAGAGCACGTACAACTCGCTTCAGATGGCATTCCTCAAGTTCTACATGGTTATGATCTTCGTTGTTGGCTTCTTCCTCGGCATCTATCTGGTCTCTCGGGGGATCCTATCACCCGGTGCTGTCATCACTGCGTTTTACGCCGCCCTGACCACGTTTCAGGCCATGGAGAGTATCTCGCCGCAAATCCTGATTCTCATCAAGGGCATGGCCGCTGGGGCGGCGCTCAAGAAAATCGCATTCGATCATGTGCGCTTCATGGAGGGCCAAGCCAGGCCTGTGTCTTGGAAGGGAAATATTGAGCTCCAGGATGTAAGTGGCACATATGTTTTCATGTTCATGTTTTTTTTGGCTGTCGCAGGCATCTCCGCTAACTCCTCCCTGCACAGGTCAGCTTCGCATACCCGTCCAATCCGTCCAAGGTGGTGCTGCAGCCTTCGAGCTTCCTCTTCAAGGGCGGCGCGATGACTTTTATCGTCGGCAAGAGTGGTTCAGGGAAAAGTACCATCGCCAACCTTCTGTTGGGCTTTTACCGCCCCCAGTCCGGCATGATTCTCATCAACGGGATTCCCATTCAAACCATCAAAGGGTCATTGCTTCGGGACCACATCACGCTTGTCCAGCAGCAATCGACCCTCTTCAACGAGACTTTGCGTACGAATGTCGCCCTTGGGAGCCGGCGCCCCCGCGATGTGACGGAGGAGGCCATGAAGACTGCCACCGAGATGGCTCTTCTCCAGTCCACGATTGCCGACCTCCCCAAAGGACTGGAGACCATGATGGGAGCGACAGGTAGCCATGGACTCAGCGGCGGACAGAAGCAGCGTGTCGCGTTAGCCCGAGCCAGGCTCCGGGATCCTCCAATTCTGATTCTCGACGAGGTCATGAGCGGTCTCGAGCCGCGCTCCAGAGCTATGATCATGGAGGCGATTCGGGCATGGCGAGCTGACAAAACCACAATCGTCATCACCCACGACGCAGCCCAGATCGAAAAGGACGACCATATATACGTCCTGGAAGACGGCAGAATCATCGAGCAAGGACAATGCAAATACCTCGATTGCGTGCCGACCTCAACCTTCTACCAAATGCGCAATAGAGATGGTATGGACGATGGAGCTAGCCCTGTCGAGACCCGCTCTCCCAGCCGAGCAGGCACTCCGGAGAGCATGTCGTCGTCGGATGGATGCGGGCAGTCGGGTGGCAGCAGAGTTACCGGTTGGGAAAGCTGGGGCGGCGACACGATGATCGGTGGGGGCCGCACTAGCCGCCTGTCATTCGTGCCTCCCACTGGCGGCCTCAACATGAGATATCTGTTTGACAACAAGCCAGTCTTGGAGCCGCCGTGGGCCGACCCGTCTTTGTCGGTCGCCACAGGAGGAATTATCCCACCTCGTTCAGATGGACTCGAGCGGCGTCTGAAGACCCCAAGGCCGTCTCTCCATAGGCATGGGAGCCTGGACGAGATAGAGAGGCGAGGCCTCGCAGCTCAGGCCACTAGGAGTCAGGGCCACAGGTTAGCTGCGACGGTCGACGCCACATTCGAGGCCTCACAGACTGAGCCAAAAGCGACAGAGTCGAGCGTCATCGCGGCCGATGACGAAGATGAGACCGGACTCGACGGACAGCACCAACGTGATGGCAGGAAGAAGCCGAAGACGCCGTCGCTCTTTACGGTGCTTGGAACCCTCTGGTCAAATATCTCTCCGACCGATCGACGCTTCGCCATTTTCGCCTTGCTGAGCGCCGTGCTTGCTGCAGCCTGCAACCCGGTGTTTGCGTTCTTGTTTTCTCGGCAGATGGCGGCATTCTGGACTCTAGATGGCAAGACGAAGGCGGGCGGACTTTGGACGGGGATCATGGCAGGTCTGGCTGTGGTCGACTTCTTCGCCGTCGCCACGACATTCTACCTCGCCGGGGTCGTCGCGCAGCACTGGACGGACACTCTGCGGGTCGAGGCATTCTCGCGCATCGTATTTCAGCCGAGAATCTGGCACGACAAGCCAAAGAACGCGGCCAGCGTGCTTTCTGATTCCCTTGATCGTGGTGGCGAAGAGATGCGGAGCCTGGTGGACCGCTTCTTGCCTATCAACATTATTGTCATAATCATGGTGGTGGGAGCGTTGCTATGGGCGGTGCTGACTGTGTGGCAGTTGACGCTCGTCGCCGTCGCTGCGGTACCCTTGATGGCCCTCTTAGTCTCCCTCTCGACAAAGACCAGTGACGTTTGGGAGAAGAGGTCCGACCATGCCGCACAGGGTACGCTCGCCGTCTTCAGCGAGGCTACCAGCAGCATCCGGGTGGTTCGCGCGTTCGGGCTGGAATCGTTCTTCGGCCGGAAGTTCCGAAGCTCCGCCGAACACGCTTTCGACGAGGGAGCAAAGCGCGGGATCTTCACAGGCTTCTGGCTCGGCCTGCACCACTCGGTGGGGGACTGGCTGATGGTGGGTATTTTCATATTCGGCATCTGGATTATTACCAACAGGGCCGAGATCACAGTCAACGACGTCATCCTGGTGATCAACCAGCTGCTTTTCGCTGTCGGTAACGCCACAGTCATGCTGGGAAGCATCCCCCAGGTCGCGGCCGCGAAGGTGAAGGCGGTCCAGCTGCTCCACTACACGCACATGCCCGTCGAGGGCCCGACGTCTGAGGATCACGGCAAGAAGCGTGCGCTCACCCCCTTCCCGATCCAGTTCACTGCCCTTCGATTCGCCTATCCGACTAGGCCTGGAGTGGAGGTTCTGCGCAATGTCAACCTCACTATTGAGAGCGACGAATGCATCGCTATCGTGGGCGGCTCTGGCTGTGGCAAGAGCACCATCGCAGCGCTTCTTCTGCGTTTGTATGAGCCGAAATATGATGCGCCGTCATCCCACTTGACGGACGACTGGGAGAAGCATCCAGGGTCTCGCCCGCTGACGTTCGCCGGGGTCGATGCCCGAGAGCTCTCGACCAGGGCGCTTCGAGCCATGATGGGATACGTCCCACAGCACCCATTTCTGTTTCCGGATACCCTAGCGGCAAACATCGCCTACGGGATGCCGGAGGGCGATCCGCTGCGTGCACAGGAGAACATAGAGCTGGCGGCTCGGAACGCGGGAATCCACGACTTCGTCCTCTCGCTCCCACATGGATACGCTACACTCGTCGGCGAGGGTGGCACGGTGACCCTCTCGGGGGGACAGGCCCAGCGGGTTGGGATCGCCCGTGCCCTTGCTCGCAGACCGCATCTTCTCGTCCTTGACGAGCCGACGAGCGCTCTAGACGCCGAGAGCCGCCGGGCGGTGCTGGATACCCTGAACTCCCTCTTTGATCGGGGACCTCCCGCCATGACGGACAGTCGGAGGAAGAGCGTTGGATCCGGGTGCCCCGTGCCTACCACGGTCAACTTCGACTACCACGAGGTTGGCGAAAGTGCAACTCAAGACGTGGCGGAACCTGCACCTCATCATCGCTCTTCCTCCGTCGCGCAACTGAGCTGGCCCCTGGTCCAGTCACAGCGTCTTCAATCCACAGGAAGGCCCGCGCTAGCCGTGGTGATCATCACGCACTCAGTCGACGTGATGCGGATGGCGGACCGCGTCGTCGTGCTGGACCAAGGCTGCGTGGCCGAGTCGGGCAAGTTCGAGGCGCTGCTGTCGGATCCCCGCGGCGGCAAGCTGGGCGAGCTGCTGGGACCGACGGCTCCGCTGTGGCGCCCTCTGAAGCCGGTGGAGGTCAAGCCTCAGGTAAAGCCGTTCGTCATGACGGCGACACAGCGCGAGATGGCCGAGCGCAGCGCGCAGGAGAAGCTGTTCTCGCGGAGCGGCTTCAACTGGAAGAAGAGGAGTCGGAAGGCAACCGGGGCGGCGTTCTAGCGGGGCGCGTATTACTCGGTCGACCCTCTAAGCACGACACCTCCCGATGAGCCGCCTATCGAAGGCGCGAGACACGATCCCCGGTTTGACCCCGACGTGCCGGATACGGCTTCTATCACCAAGTCGTATGTTATACCACCAAAGACTGCTGACCCCGCCAGCAAGCCTCAGGGGTCGGAGGCGGTGGGGCAGCAGCAGGAGCGGCCCAACCCGGCTGCTGCCGAAAAGAATAAGCCGACAAGAAGGATGCCAGAGGTCAAGTTTGAAGACCAACAGGTCACAGCGGACAAAGTGGACAAAGCGGGGAAGCCGGCCGCTGCACCAGCAAAGAAGCCAGCCATGGGGGCTATTCTCAAACAGGTTGTCGGCCAGAAGCGGCAGGAGGACGGCAGCGACCAGATCCCCGGTGCGAGGCGCAGGGGCAGCGACGTGGACATGGCCGACTTCCCCGCGATGGAGCACATCGAAGATGAGGGTGGTGCTGGTGATTACGATGACGATTACGATGAGAATTTATACGAGGAGGAGCACGAGGAGGAGGAAGTAGTAGAACAAGCCGCGGTGGCGGACTCCGCCTATTCTGCTGGGCAGCATGGAGTAGGGAACATCGGTACGGACAGCGATGCACCTGCGCCTCCGAAGTCTCAAGGTACCGGCACTCACGGTGGCCGCAGCAGCGACAGCAGCGGCGACAGCGGCGGCGGCAGCCGCGGTTGGGGTGGGAATGCATCGGAGAGTAGCAGCAAGGGCAAAGGCGTGATGGGCATAAGCCTGATGAGCATCTTCTCCCCCGACGCTGCTTTTGTCGAGATGATGTCGTCGTCGTCGCGGAGGAGCAGCAGCCGCGCATCGACGTCTTCGTGAGGCTCGCTGGGCGCCAGCCTGGGGGCACGTTCCCGGCAGAAATCGGCTTCCGGCTCCGTCGGTGGCGCTAGCGCCGGCGCTGGCGCTGGCGGCCCAAGCGGCGGCGGCGGCGGCCGTGGCATGGGGAGGCTCTCGATGGATAGCCGGAAGGATGGTGCTTGAGGTGGCGTCGTTTCGTGTCGGGCGGAGCGGAGCGAAGGATACTATTGAGGTTGGACGGGGAGGCGAACCGATTGCTGGGGTTTGGGTGAGGGGAAACATCTATTTGGTTGGTAAGTGGTGTCGTCGCGGAACATATCTTGTGATTGTTCTTCGTTCCGCTATCATCAACTTTCAGTGGCGCATTGACTACACAACCCGCTCCCTATTTATTCTCGTTGCCTGCTTTCTTACTTCTACACCATGTGTTTTCTTCGTATTCCTGTTTCGGCTTGTCTCGATATATGGTGGCCTTCCTCGGCCGAAGCATCCATCATCACACATTGTCCGTACTGTGGGGATGGGAGCCCAGTTTATGTTATGTACTCCCACAATAATTTCCTTCGTCTCTCGTGCTGAAATAGCTGTTAGGATCGAGTCATACATCTCGTCATCGCCTTTCCTTTCGTTCACATATATTTTATGCTTTCTTGAGCAGATGCGATGGCGGTAATGACGAGGAGTCAGGTCTCACATCATCCCTCACACTAGCTCCCCAATGTGCACTAGTTGAAAAAGCAATCTGGTAGGGCAGCTCACAATTTTACTAGAAAGCCAGGTAGTGATAGATACGAGAAGGAAGGAGTAGTATATACAATGCGTGTTCTCTCCAGTGAGTTTCACGGTTTGGTAGGCCCCTTGATGCCGGCGCCTGCTTAGCAGCCCACACAATACTTGTCTATCACGAACTGGAAACCTCCCCATATTGGACCTCCGGGGATTTTGTAGCTCTGTAAGTGGAAAATTGAGGATGGTCAGTTTTAATGCTCATATTTGTGGGTCCTATGAGAACAATCTGGTAATGATGCTGGCATGGCCGACTATCAGCACTCACCGTGGTATCCTTGAGCTCGTCTGAGTAGATGTCGATCTTGATGGAGGGATCTGAAGATACGACTCCTGTTAGCACAATTCTAAATAAGAAAGGATCAAAGGACGAGGACGATGACGAGGACAAGGTCATGGCGCGAAACCTTACCAGTCTCGTCGTATGCACCCGGGAACGTCTTCCAGAACCCCTCCGGCGGCAGCGCGTCGCCCGTGCCGGTGATGTTCAGGTGCGCGCACTCCGGGTAGAACTGCGGCTTGTTCGCGATGTGGATGCTGATGATCTCGTGGCGGATCATGTACAGGCCCGGCTTGATGGCCGGCGGGATCGTCACGGGCCACGTCGCAGGGCTGCCGTCCCACCTCTGGAACCCCTTCTGGTACCACGTGCCGCTGACGATGTTGCCGTCCAGGAGGCCCGCCTCCCAGAGCTTGAACCACTTCGCCCTCGACGGGTCGACGGAGGCGCAGTCCAGCGGGGTGACGCCGTCGTCCGGGTCGACGCAGGGCGCGAGCCACGCCGACATGGGCCCGACGGGGTGCAGCCAGTACCAGTAGACGGCGGTAAGGTTCTGGCCGGCGGAGATGGGGATGTAGGACGGCGGAGGGGTGCCGGGGTCGTTGCACGCTAGATAGGGGGACGTAGCGGAGAATATGGGGTCGATGGACGCCCAGAGTCGCTGGATCATCCAGGGGGCGCCTTCTTGATTTTCTCGAGAGTCGTTGGGATCATAGCTGTTTGAGCAATCAGTCAGTCGGGGTTTTGTGTAGGTAGATATTTTGAGAGGGTGAGGTGAGGCGAGCATCCGTCACAAGCGGTCATCCGCAAACAAAGACCGGAGAAGAAGACAGCGCAACGAACCCTCTGTACCACAGATCTCCGACGGTGTAGTTATTTAGTCCACCATGAGCAATGCTTGGACCGACGAACGCGGCCCAAGCCGCAAGGGCCAAAGCCCGGGCAACCCTCATGGTGGCGGGGTTCAGCGACTTGGTGATGATAGAGTACGAAATGCGGCCCCTTGAACCGCGAACCGTTACCCGAATGCCATTCTTTCCATCGAATCCTATGAGAATGGAGATTAGGCAGGATTGCGACCAAAGAGAGGAGATTTGAGGCAAGAGAGCGCGACAAATAATGCCAGTCGCCAAGCTGGCTTCTTAAGGCGATGAGTGGAGAGGGAGAGAGAGGACATTTCCAGGAAGTAGGGGGACAGCTCTCACATGACAACGGGATCGGGAGAGGTCTCCCCGCAAAGACCAATCTACATAGATTGGCAAATCAGGTCTATTGGCGGACGTTGATGTGCTCTTTGCTGGGTCGCGGCTAATGTGCGATGTTCTGGCCGGCCTGGACTTCCCCGTCCGTTCAACCTCTGCGGTCTAGGTATTCGGTTGCTCGGCATCGGCACTGACGGAAGGCACCCACGAAAAAAAAAAAAAAAAAAAAAAAAAAAGGACATAGGTTGGTGGTGCATATCTGTAAAAGACTCTAGCGAGAGACACATCTGGACACGAAGATAGGGATCAAAAAGAAGAGCGGGGGAAAGCGGAAACAAGGAAAGAGAGAAAGGAGGAAAGAAGAACAAGGAAAAAATATGATCGAACCCAGGCTCGAACTGGGGACCTTCAGTGTGTTAGACTGACGTGATAACCAGCTACACCATCCGACCATCTGCTTGTTGTTGGGATCAACTGATTGGGTGGGAAATTATAATCCTTCCCGTGTGGAGCGAGCCTGACGACCTGACGGGCCGTTCAACTGCGTGACGGTCCGTTCATTTAGTCTGTGTGGCAATTGAACCGTCCATCCAGCGCCGCCACAAAGAGAAATTTGGCCATCCTCAATCGTCTACACTACTTTGCTTCCAAGTTAGGTAGGTACCTAGGTAGCCTTATCCTCCAAACACGCTTTTGTTTTACATCCGTCAGTCTCAGGCCCAAGAAATCTACAGAGGGGCGAGTCCTCTTGGCGCCACTAGCCACAGCGACGGACAGGGGAGGTACTAGTAGCTGGAAAACCCTGGCCTTTGTGCCATGTCTGCGAGTACATCACCTTGTGTGGGTTCTTATCCAGCAGCAGCAGAGCCCAGCTCGGTTCCATCGTTGTCGATGAGCAATTTGATAAATTGTCGCATAGCTGCCAGAAGGCCGATATCAAGGGGAGGGCTGTCATCGGGTTAGTAGGTACTACCTACAGCTATCCGCTGATTTTCCAGCTAATTTAACCTCGACGTCCTTCTCTTTATATACACCGTTTTCAGAAGGATATTCTTGCTACTACCAGTGAGCCGTTCCAACTCACTCCCAGCATTTCCCTCCACGTGCTCCAGTAGGCTACCGCCGGCAGGGGCATGATCGCTGGGCAACCCCAAGAATGGGGATAGTGCGCACTTCACTCACTCGCCAACCAAGAAGCAAAAAACAGGTTCGTGAATCACTCCGGCGTTTTGGCGCATGGGCGGTTGTGGGCCTTTGAGAGGATGCCAGCTGCTGCCCCGTCTGCTCACATGGTACGCCTCGGGGGCGGATTCACTTGCCTCTACTGTACTACCTTAGTGCGCTGAGAGGGGTTTGTGGTCACTGGTCAGTCTGTCGACACCCAAATTTCCGGAACAGCGTGGCCTACGAGCGCAGAAACGGGCGGGAGCTGCCGAAGTCTGGGGGTCAAAAATCTTCCGACGGCATCCGAACCGGACAGATGATGATGATTATGATGATGATGTATTTAACGTCTGAAGTCGGAATCTGCCCGAGATCCCTGCCTCCCGAGGGGCATAAGACGTGCTAGCGACTACCGAG